>OY757913.1:86425781-86426840 GCA_963585895.1 Sepioteuthis lessoniana | reverse complement strand
GGTGTGTGTTTGTATATATATATATGTGTGTGTGTGTAGTTAGGCAGCAGTCTTTCATTTAAGTATGTTTGATTAAGTTATAATAAAGAGAGATTTTTTTCTATATAATTTTATTAAGATCTTCTCAAGATTTCTTATTAGTGTCTTGGTTTCAGGTTGGTAGCATTTTTTTTTAAATTTCATTAGCATCTCAGTTTTATCCAACTCTGTGTTTACATAATTTTGTAATGTTATAAAAAAGACCTAACAAACTCTTTCAAAAAACACTCTTTATACATGCAAGCAACCCCTTATGATGGCCTATGAAAAGTCTGAAAAAGCACTCGGGACAATTTTGGTAAATTCATCCACCAATTCCAACTTGAAACCAAAACATTTATCAGGAAAGTTGAAAGGATCTTAATAAAATCATATCGACAAAATGTGTCTTAATTATTTAATCAAACATGCATATATATATATATATATATATATAGCAACCCATTGGCAGAGTGGGTGGAGTGTTTGCTAATTGTCCGGGAGACTGGGCTTTGGTCCAAAGTCAACTCATACCAAATACTCAAAAATGGTACTTGATGCCTCTTAGCTTAACACCCAGCATTATAAGGTACAGATCAAGGGTAAATGGACCATTTAGAGAAAGTAGTAGCCCCTCTCCTACATCTCATAGTAGCTATTAAAAAGTGACCCGTCAGGTCGCCAGCTTATATATATAAAGATGTTTGTGTGTTTGTTGGTTGGTTGGGTTTTATGGCATATCAGCCTTTGTCAGTTACTTAATGCCAAATCCATTTTTATGCAAATAGTTCTATTGCAAACAATTCAGATTAGTATGAGTACACAGTTTAATTGTCAAAAACATTTCTATTTCAACCTATTCAGTTTATTCAAACTGTTCTAATTCAGCTAAGTATAAGTACAGATTTTGTTAACACAGTTAAATGTCAAAAACAGTTCTTTATTAAACAATTCAGTTTAGTTTAAGTACAATTTCAATGTCAAAAACAGCTTCATTTAAAACAATTCAGTTTGGCATAAGCACATAGTTTAAATGTAAGT
>OY757913.1:86355781-86420781 GCA_963585895.1 Sepioteuthis lessoniana | reverse complement strand
ATGGTGCAGCCATATTATAGTATTAACATTAAAGCTACAGCTAATAATTTTATCATTAATATTTGATGTGATCTCTATAAACTTGAAATATAGTGTATAGTGAAATATCAGGTTAATGACTCTCAGTTAAAAAAATTAAAGATTGTAAGTCATTTATTTACCTTAGGTCTACGAAACTGTTTATTGCCAAAGATGCTAAACATGTTTTTAACTATCTAAATTTATATCATTTCAAAGAATCATCGAGTTTACAAATATACTAACTTAAAAAATATTGATATTGTATCTGAATATGAAATTATTTTTTTATATCTTATATTTTAACTTTATTTGTATTCACAATCATTTTTACTCTTATTTTTTACGTTTACGATTTTTTAAAGCTTTCTTTCTCCCTCTCTCTGAGAGGCAGAGATAGTTTTATTGTTTGGTAATTATTTCAATTGCTTGGTATAGATATTACTGGCCAGATCATTAGTGTGTAAAACCAATCTGTGTTTTTGTGGGGACTTATGATTTGATAAATGTCATTAAGCCATTGAAATTTATGGTCTCCCTGTGGGCATTGTTCTCATCTGTCTCGTCTGTTAAAAATATATTTCATTACAATAAAACCAAAAGATTTGGTGCCTGGTAACTTTTACAAGATTTTAACATAAAAGCCTGAATAGCATAACCCAAAAGTTGATATGCCATAAAACCAACTAACTTTATCAAAGATTAAGAATATTTCTATGTGATTCTATTTAGTAACAAAGATTTTTTCCTCTTCCTCTGCTTGTCCACTAAAGAATAGATTTGATTATATATATATATATATATATATATATATATATATATATATATATATATATAAGAGAGAGAGGATCTTGGTGCCAGGTAATTTTTAATTACTGATCTCTCAATCTTTGTGTTTAATTGTAAAGTTGAATATATTTTAGCCTTTTAAGTTTCTAAATATGGAAATCTATTCAGTTTCAATCAAAATTCATAAAAACGTGTGGCCAGTAAAAGTTGCTTTTGATAATTGAACTGTTTCTTTACACAGAGAATTGACTTCTTTTTATGTTTAGGTTCTACTAGTTGCCTTCTTTCTAAAAGTCTACATGAAAAAATGAAAACAGTGTAATAAAATATTTACATTAGATGTTTGCTTAAAGGTTTACTCGGTAACCAGTATTTTTATGAATTTAATTATTTGAGAATTAAAAAAAAACAAAAAAAACAACATTTTGTTAATAAAATAAGTAGAAGTTTTTACAGTTGGGTTATCATTTCAATTGCCTCTTATAAATATTGTTGGCAAGATTCTAAGTTTTGTGAGGAGTTGTGAGTTAATAATAATCATTAAGCAATTAAAATTGATGGTTCCCTGTGACTGTTGTTCTTACTTCCACTGTAAACACAATTTCTTAAATCTGGTGACCAGATTGCCCATTCAGCTGGGGCTGTAGAATACACTGACTGCCTCTCTGCAGAGGAGTAAGACTCCTCCCCCAAACGAGTGTCCTGGATATGACAATAAACAATCTGATGGTAAGGCTCCAGTAATGCTGGAGCTTTGGAGAATGCGGAGTACCCCTTCATTGCCATCACTTGTAGGTCCACTCTAGCCCGGAGTGGTAACACATGATATGTCCTACCTATGGGTCAAATAGAACTAAACTGCATACTTATGATAAACTGAATTGTTTGAAATAGAGCTTTTTTTTTTTTTACATTTAAACTGTGTACTTATGCTAAACTGAATTGCTTGAAATAGAATTGTTTTGACATTTAAGAGAGTGTAAACAAAAATCATACTTATACTAAACTGAATTATTTGAAATATAATTGGTTATATGTATAAAAATGGATTTGGCATTGAGTGACCTACTATGGTTGTTATCCCATAAAACCAAACCAAACCAAACTGGTGACCAGAAAAAGATTTTTTGCTAGATGTCTAGTTAAAAAGAAAAAGATTCAGTTTGATTAACCTTATGGACAGAATGTAAGGGTCCAGTTTAGTACTATACTTACATTGTAAGTTGAAACTCTTACTAAAAACTTTGAAAATTTGGAATTACATGCTTCAAGATCCTATTAGTAATCAATGAAAACTGAGTGACACTAACTTTAAGCAACCTTAAGTATGTGATGTTTGACAAAAAAAGACATCTGTTGAATATTTCAATTTTCATTCTGTGAGGATGTCAGTTTTAAGATGTCTGCTTCTCATTTGTTAAAGGCAAGAAATGGTTGATCTAATCCAGTGTCTCTCAAATAAGTAGGATCATGGTTAAGCTTAGAGAAATGCTAGATTGTTTCATATATATATATATATATATATATATATATATATACTTCTTTAAGAAAAACAACGAAACCGGTCACATAGGATTATAAATTTATTTCAATCCTGTTACGCATTTTTGAAGTTTTCAAAAACACGATAAAAGCAACAGGACTTCTTCAGATCATTTTGGATAAAAAAAATGAATAGACACATGGTAGTGGGAGGGGATAGTATGAGGGAGTCGAAGAGGTGGGAGGGAGTCGAATAGGGGTGAGGATTTACCTCTATATATGAAAGAGAGAGAATGAGAATTTTTGGTTTTTATGTTGATAAAATAAAAAAATAAGAGGAAGCTATTTCCATTTGATGAATTAAAAATCATTTTAATTATTATTATTAATTTCTGTTCTTGTTATTGAATGCTTGGGCACTTCATGTGGTGAATGGTTAGCAAACTAGATTTGCAAACTATTTTTTTAGTGAGTTTATTTCTCACTGGGTCAGGCTTTGTGCCATAACTAAGGCTAAGCCTTGTAAACAACTATTGAAGTAACCTCTCATCATACACACTAGTCCTTCACAGAACTTTCTTTGCCCATTAATGATAATATTGCTTATACTTATTTCGTATATATTACCTTTCTCTCTCTCATATATATATATATATATTTATAAGAGACATACAGATTTTTCATATATATATAAAGAAACACGACTAAAGCTTACATATATTAAAAATCAAATATTGTGAGTGTAGCAGCAATACAGAAGGTTCACATTGAATAAACAAAATAAGTAAAATATCATTTTATTTCTGTTAAGGATTGAATTGTGTGTGTGTATATATATATATATATATATATATATATATATATATATATATATGGGTGAGTGGGTGGTTTTGTAGAAGATAATTGCTTAAAAATACAGGGGAGGGGGACCTCATCCCCCCAACCAGATCAAGCCTATGGATTTAGGCAAATAAAACAGCTGCCAGCTTACTTCTGATATACCAAAAGGCTGCAATTCAAAATCTTTGGATGTTTGGTAGAAATGAAGAGAATAGGTTACTTGGGTGAATAGGAGGGTGGTGAAGAAATTTACCTCCTTCAGGTAACTATAGATTTTTAATGGTGGGTAGGAATTCTCTATGATTTAATCCAGAAACTCTAAAAACTTGTTGGGTATTCATTCTATGACCCATTCTGTAGTAAGTTATTGTCATATAAAATTACATAATAATTTGTTTTTGAGGCTTAAAAGCAAAAGGTGTGTTAAATAGTATCATGCATTCAGGTGTGTATAAGTCAACTTTTGAAATGTAAAAACTTCCCTTAATATTAGGTTGCCCAGTTGGCTGGGGCTGTAGAATACACCGACTGAACCTCTGCAGAGGTGGGGTGGGAGAGCCCTTTCCCCTCACAAGTGTCCTGGATATGGCACTAAACAATCTGATAGTGAGGTTCCAGTGATGTTGGTGCTTTGGGCAATGCGGAGCACCCCTTCATTGCCATTGCTCCCAGGTCCACTCTGGCCCGGAATGGTAGCACCTGATAGAGCCCTATCTATGGGTCAAATACTTATGCTAAACTGAATTGTTTGAATTAGAACAGTTTGGCTAAACTGAATAGCTTGAAATAGAGATGTTTTTTTACAATTAAACTGTACTTACATTTAAACTGCTGTACTTATACTAAACTGAATTGTTATATATAGAACTGTTTTGACATTTAACTGTGGGTTAACAAAATCTGTATTTATAATAAACTGAATTAGCTCTGTTTGAATAAACTGAATAGTTTGAAATAGAACTATTTGCATTAAAATGGATTTAGTGTTAAATAACCTAAAAAGGTTGATATTACATAAAACTCAACCAACCTTAATATTAGGTCCTCTAAATATGATGTTCTGATGGATCTTACATGGTGTTATTTTAAGAGCTCAATTTATTGAATTTTGGCTTAAAGTTGATCTCCTAGTTATTATCTACAAATATATTTTATTTAGTATAGTTTTATTTGTTAGTTGTGTTTTATGGCACATCAACCCTAGTAGATTATTTAATACCAAATCGTGTTTTATATATATATATATATATGATTTGTAAAAAATAGTTTGTTGGTTGCATAATTTTAAAACTAGCCAGAACTCATTTGTTTGCACCTAATGAAATGGTTTTAGGTCTAGAAAATGATTGAATATTTCTATTTGACCTGACCCATAGATGGGA
This sequence comes from Sepioteuthis lessoniana, assembly GCA_963585895.1. Classification (NCBI taxonomy): domain Eukaryota; kingdom Metazoa; phylum Mollusca; class Cephalopoda; order Myopsida; family Loliginidae; genus Sepioteuthis; species Sepioteuthis lessoniana. Next base: position 86,416,270 of record OY757913.1, on the reverse strand, counting down.
CTTTAATTTGTATTACCCCTATGGGTCAGAGTGGACCTGAGAGTAATAGTAATGGAGGGTTACTTCACACTCTCCAAAACATCATCACATACAGTTTAGTGACATATCTTGTACACTCATGGGTTATGTCTGCAGAGATACAGTCATCATATTCTACAACCCCAGCTGACTAGGCTGATTTTTATTGGTATGATCTTATATGTGATGAAATACATTTGGTATTTAATGTATCTATAATAAGATATTAAAAAAAAAATATTTGATTATTCCACTGGCGCTACTGAGATTTAAAAACTAGATATACACGTATAATAATTAAGGGACTTCTGTAAAGTTCTCCCCTGAATGAGAACAGAATGACAGCCAACCAGCTATTGTACAAGTTGTGATCAAAATGTATTAAGACAAACTTTAAATTTTTAAAAATCTAAATGAAGCAATATGCATAACTGATGAACTCATAGCATAATAAAATGATGATTGCTAGAAAGATGAGTCTGTGCCAATTTGAAAAAGAAAAAGAAAACAAACTATAAAACCAGTCTCAATTCTTTTTTAACAGAATGTTTTTTGCAGGTTTTCAGGGCTACATCCTGTATCCTCACATAGCTGCTGTATGTATGTTCGAGCTGGTCGTCCTGCTTTTGCTCGGCCATATGTGGGGGTCCATAGGAGTACATCACTTATGAGCTCGTCCCTATTTCTCCAACAGTCCTGCATGTCTGGCTCGTCTAACTTGGATAGTTTTCGTGATGGGAGACAGGTGGCTGTATAGTTGGAGAACAATAAAAGAAATGTAATGGTGCAATTTTGTACCATATCAAATGAAGATATTTATCAGTGCTTCCATCAATGTAAAATTCACTTGAATAAGTGTAAAAAGTAAATGATTTATCTGCTATACTTAACCAGAAACTAGAACTCACTAGATGCCAAGGGAACTGCCTAGAAGGAAATTAATGTTTCATTCATTGTTCATTTCTCTCCTAGTAAGTACAGCTTCAGTCTTAATACTTTTTGAACACACTTCATATTTTGAAGGAAATTAACGTTTTATTCATTGTTCATTTCTCTCCTGGTAAATACAGCTTCAGTCTGGATACTTTTTGAGCATTCCTTGTATATGCTATTCAAAAATATTATTTCTCAAGTTTCTTTCACCCTTTAATCAGGATTTAAAAAAAAAGAGTGTTATATTTTGTTGGGCTAGCTACTTTTCAGCATTTCCTCATGATTAGCCATCCAGGTATGTCTTTTGTTAGTCTTATTTCATTATTTTATTTCCTTTTGTCTGATAAAGGTTACACTTAGTTGAAAAATCCTAAGCATAGCTTTTCCCAAGTTTCTTTTGAGTTTTTATTTAATCTATGTTGCATTAGAGATCGGACTAATTTCTCCTTATTCAGTTCTTCAACTTCTACCATATGTTGCTTACATTAATGAAAATAACGCTATAGCAAATACATACACAAAAATAAATCTTTCTACCTGAAGAAGGCCAGCTGTGTTAGTAGTCGAAACATTACACTGCATCAGTGCTCTGTACTGAGCAAATTACCATGTTAAATGAGGCATTTATTCATGTCAGAATTTAGTTACATTAAAGTTTTCGTTTTCATATAAATATTAGTGTAATTATTTCATGGCAACTTTTTACTTTTGCTGTATAGATGAACATTGCATATGCCAACTATTAGCAGACACCACCTTTATTGCTTTGCGTGTATTTTCATATAGATACTTGATGACCCGTAAACCCGTTGTATCTGTATTTTAGAAGAAGGAAACTATTTTAATGAGCATTTCATCATTATCTGTTACATTCAGAATTTAGCTGATTAAAAAATTATGATACTCCACATAATTATTCAACTACAAATTTTACAGGAAAATGCTTTATTCTTCAAGTTGGAGCATTTTAAATCTATTTCTGTAATAAAAATCTTGCTATTTAGGATGAGCCATAGTTACACCCACCCATATATATATATATATATATATATATATATATATATATATATATGAGAATTTTAGTAATTGATTGGTAGAATTTCAGTGATAGTGATAAGTAGATTTAGTGATAGATCGATTGATAGATAATTTGAATTTTAGTGATAGTTTGAATTGTAGAATATTAGTGATAGATTGAATTGTAGAATTTTAGTGATAGATTGGTAAATGGCCAAATATAAGTTATCAGCTTACTTCTGATGTACCAAGAGGCTGCAATTCAAAATCTTTGGATGTTTGGTAGAGATGAAGAGAATAGTTTACTTGGAGCAATAGGGGTGGGGGTGGAGGAGACATTTAGAAATTTTAATGATAGATTGATAGGTGAGTAGAATTTTAGTGATAGCTTGATAAGGAGAATTTTTGTAATAGGTAAACTAGGATAAGTTTTGTCATAAATAGTGAGATTATATATAGAAAAGAAGAAAGTAAAACTGAGAGGAAATGAATAAGTTAAAAAAGGAAGAAATTCATAGTAAGAAAACAAAAGTTATAGTGAGAGAGAAAGAGAGTGAAAGTTGTATAGTCTACCTAGTCTATTTTGCACACTTATACAATATAGACATTTATGCAACAATAAAGAAACTATATATTTTATTAATCTTGGAAGTTTCTCATGATCCAAACACTTTAATAATTAAAAGAAATATAACAGAAACAGGTTTGTATTGAAAAGACAAGAACTGACTGGAAATAAAAGAGGAACTGTGTTTGAGATGATGTAGTATTGAAGAGTTTGTTATTAATTTTATATTTTTCAATCTGTATTTATGATCATGCAGTTTGAATGTAAGATTACATCAATATAGTTTGTGTGTAATTTTTGATCTAGTAACAAGAAGCCAAAACTGTTTCAGTTTACATTTTTTAGAAGCATCAGAGAAATCAAATCAGAAAGTCCCCATGGTATAGGTGATAAAGTGCTGGACTGAGAAAGGTACTAACCCCTTTATTTACCTCAGTAACAGGTTAAATAGTATCTCTGCTGTTCTTCTACAAAGATAGTTTTAGCATTACATAACCCACAAACATTGATATACCATTAAACAAAGAAACCAAACTAAATCAGAAGTTAAATGTTTCTATTATAATTTATCCTTAAGTGACAAGAAAAGACCTTCCTTAATATTTCCTGGTTGATTGATTTATCTTAATGACATGTCAACCTGTTTTGGGTTATCTTATGCTTAGAAGTTGGGGAATTACATTCATTGTATGTTCATAAAATACATTTTTTGTGTTGTTGTTTAAGAGGGTTTTTTTTTCACAAGGTCTAGATTTGACCCATAGATAGGACCCTTTCAAGTACTACTACTCTTAGTCAGAGTGGACCTTGGAGTAATGGAAATGAAGTAGTATTCCACACTCTCCAGGTTTCCAGGACTAGAGCCTCACCATCAAATACAGTTTAATTTCATACTCAGGACACACCTCTTTTTTGTGGGGTGTCTTTCTTTTCTTCAAGGGAGTAGTCAGCATATTGCAAGCCTTGTTGATAGGTCATTCATAGCAAGGGAAGCCCTTAACAAGATAAAACCTGATTCTTGGGCTTCCATCTTCCAGGCAGCATCTCCTTAACTACATTAATACTGTAGGAGCAGGAGCTCTCTTTGACTAATGGAAACTAAGGAGACTATTTTGAAGAAAATGAAGGTTCCTTTCATTGCTCACTTCTGTATTGGTATATACAGCTTTAGTTTTGATACATTTTTTAATTCACCTCATTCCATAATAATAACTTTGCCAGTTGATTGGTTGGTTGGTTATGTTTTATAGCATATTAACTCTTGTAGGTTATTTAATGCTAAATTCTGTTTATACATAAATTCATATGTATTAAATATATATGATTTGTAAACAAATAGTTTGTAGGTAACATCATTTTTGAACGAACCAGAGCTCATTTGTTTGCACACAATTAAATAGTTTCAAGTATTGCTATCTAATACTTATAGGATTTATTTGCACACAATTGAATGGTTTCAAGTATTGCTATTTAACATTAGTAATTCTATTTATCAAGTAGTCCTTTCTAATTCAATACTAATCATTTATTTGCACATAATTAAATGGTTTAAAATAAAGTAAATGATCAAATAATTCTATTCGATCCATGGATAGGGCCCTAACAGGTACTACCACTTCAAGTGAAAGTTGACCTGGGAGTAATGGTAATGAATGAGCACGCCAGATTCTCAAATGCTCCAGAACTGGAACCTCACCATCAGATATAAGTTAATGTTATATTCAGGACACTCATTTGTAGAGGGAGGTCTTACCTCTCAGCAGAGACTCAGATGGCATATTCCACAGCCTCTGCCGAAGAAGCATAACAATATAGGTATTTTATTAACCCTTTTGCAGACAGATAAAGTGCCAAAAATATTTCTCTGTGTAGCATTGATGACAAAAATGTTGCTCTGCCTGAAAAGCGGTCAAGTATAGAATTTAAGTTTTGGTTTAGTACATTGCGATACCCTGTGAGTTTCAAACTTTCTTTTATCAGATTCCCTTGGTAATTATTATTTGGTGACTATTATGATTTTTTTCCTACGGATAGATTTACAGGTGAGAAAAAGTATTAGTGATGGTTGGAACACTGAGGAAGATGAAACTCTATTCCACAGACTGTGGAAAGCTTGACAAAATGTAAGATGCTGGTAATATTTTTATATCTATCCATGCACAAATGTATGTGGGTTACCTCTTTAAAAAAGGCCTTGTGCCATATCCCATTTTATATGCCAAAATAAGTCAATAACAATGTTTGACTTTTTTATTGGTATGCAATGTCTCAAAGGAGAACTTGTTTGTAGAATAAAATTCTGCTATCTTGCCAAATAATCCTGCTGTCTGGAGAATATCTAGCTAAGAACTCTGATTTAGATTTATTTCATGGGTGTAGCAAATTACCATTATAAGATCCACAAAATGAAGCAATGATGTACCTGATCACTTGGCTGATGCACATGCATCAATGGTAATTCCTGTTGGTGAAACCTTTTCTAATTAGTAGTATGATTAACCAAAAAAAAAAAAATTCAGTAAATGTATTGATTTGGTTCTGTCACATGCAGACTAATCAAGATTTGTTGATTACTGTTATCTTAAAAGACATTCTAGTTGATACAAAAGATATGGAGGCTTGCTTAGTGTAACAGTTATCAGCAGTCTGAGTTCCAAACCTTGATGAGTCTGCTTGCCTATCTTTTTGCCTTAGGAAAGGCATCAATCTATCTATTCTCCTTTTGGCTATGGGTAATTAGTAAGGCAGACTGGGTTCTTTAACCTTAGTTTTACAACCAGTGTATGAGAAGCAAAACAACTGAATTCAAACCAGCTGTGCTCTCCTTAAAAATTGACCTTGTGTCACATCTTGCTCATAGCAGAGGGGTTGGGTAAGACTTACCTACTTACAGACTGGGTTCTTTAGCCTTGTTGAAGGAAAATTCTGAATTCAAACCATCTGTATCCCATTTAAAAGCTGACCTTGTGTCACATCCTGCCAGTGAAGGAAGGATTTATTTGGCTTCCCACCAAGTCAGACTTGACATGAAGTCATTTTAAAGTGGAGAGGAGAAGAAGCATGCGTGAATTGAAATTTGTGTGAGGCCATCACAAAAAGACCTTGATCCCCTCAACATTTTCCTTTTGGGTCATCTCAAGAACTGGGTGATGAATTTAGTCCTGCTAAGCTGGTATTGTCTGAGCAGAAGGACTCCGGAGACTAGGCAATCAACTTAATATCACCCACTCTGTGTGAACATCAGGTTGACCCATCTGAATGCATACAAAGAATAGGTTGAAGTGATGAAAAGTTATTTTAAGAAGTCCTGCCTCACTTTGTTTTGCAACTGACTGTCTGGTATGGTTATTGTTTGATATGATTAAGATGGAAGATGTCTTTAAAGAAATAGTTTGGTTTGGTTTGGTTAATGGCATATCAACCTTTGTGGGTTATTTAATGCCAAAATCATCCTTTGCCTAGTTGGCTCGTGCTATAGAATATACCAACTCTTTCTCTGCAGAGAAGTAAGACCCCCCCAAAAAAAATGAGTGTCCTGAATATGACAATAAACAATCTGATGGTGAGGTTCCAGTAATGTTGGAGCTTTAGGGAATGGAGAGCCCCTTCATCACTTCTAGGTCCACTCTGGCCCGGAGTGGTTGTACCTGATAGGGTCCTATCAATGTGTCAAATAGAACTAAATTATGTATATATGCTAAACTGAATTGTTTGAAATAGGACTGTTTTTTGATATTGAAACTGAACTAATGCTAAACTGAATTGTTTGAAATAGAATTGTTTTTGTGTGTTAAACTGTATTGTTTGAAATAGAACTCTTTTTGGCATTTAAACTATGTGCTTATGCAAAACTGAATTGTTTGAAATAAAACTGTTTTGAGATTTAACTGTGTGTAAACAAAAAAACTATAATTATACTAAATTGTTTGAAATAGAACTGTTTATATGTATAAAAATAGATTTGGCATGTAATATATATAATGATTGATATGCCATAAAACCAAAACTATCTTGTAGAAGAACCGCAGTGATACTATTTAACCCATAGCTGAGAGAATAAGGGTCTCTTACCTTTCCCAAGGGTATTTGTCTAAAAGGGAATGTAATTGGATGACCAGAGTTAGAACTTCAAGGCCACAGTCCAGTACTTTAGCCATTATACCACAAAGACTTCTAAGAAATAATTTTTAAAAAAATCAACATGTCTAGTATTCTTAAAGAGTTATGTCTTTTGTATTGATATGCTGGATTTTGCTGATTGATTATTGCTATCAGAATAGATTTTCATGTCACTTTCATCAAGAGGAAGTGGCGGTAGCAGTTTTTTGTTTGGAGAGGGTAATATTTTGTCTCTTTTCAATTCTTGTGATTGGTTCAAATTATCTGAATAAGTGACCAGACTTGTTACTGATTGGAAAATGAACAAAGGAAGTAGAAAAACTGCATGAAATAAGCTTTTTCTGGTTTTTTTTATTCGGGAGAACAATTTGCCTCTTGTTCATAACAGTTGCTTGATTAGTGCTCTTTAGAAAGCAACAAGAAAGGATGTTTCTCTTCTTTTCATCTGGCTAGTCAGAACTTTCTGATGAGCTACAAAAATTGTATTGCACTGTGTGGCCAAGTGCATTGTGGGTGAGGCATAGCCAGAGATAATGTAATTGCTGCACTATGGGAAAAGGTATTTTCAAATAAAATGTGTTATTTGGTTTATATATAAGTGAAATAACAAATATTTATTTTGCATGTCAGTTGACAATGAAATATAACAATATAGATATTTTATTAAGTATAGAATTTAAGTCTTAATTTAGCACAGTGAGACACCAACTCACTAGCAATGATTTATTAAATCAATTATATTTATATTTATACATTTTTCTAGAATATGTTTAAGTAGATATTTACTAAACACCGTTTTATCTCATAAACCATAATAATGGGAACAAACTCAATTACAATGGCTTGTGAGCCACATTTACTAACTGTAATATATACAGAGCAGGTGCCCAGAATCTAGAAAGTAATGTGACTGGTTTTTTGTTTTTGTTTTGTAGGTTTGCAACCCTGATTGAAAATCAGATGATCAATGTTGATTATAAATACACATGAAAATATTCAGTTCATGTTTATTTTCAGAATTCACATTCTGTTGAGTAATCTTGTATTATCAAAAGTGCATTAAAGTGTTATATATTTTTATAATAATAAGTTAGTTTAGTTTGTAGGACATCAAGCACTTTTTAAGTGTTGTTAGTAATTAAAAAAAAAGAATGATACTCTCTCTATCTATCTACATATATATATATATATATATATATATATATATATATATATATATATATATATATATGTAAGAGTCAGCTGTGGAAAGGGACAGCTTGAACTAACTAGTTGTATACTGGTACTTCAGTGACAGCAATGTGATTATAAGCAAGTAAAGTTGGAGACCTTAGTTGAGGGTGACTGGAAGGCTTCCTTTTTAATAGCTACTACACTGACACATAGGAGGAGAGGGTGCAACTCCATTCTCTGGATTGCTCCACTTTACCCTTGATTCATACCTTATAATGCTGAGTGTTAAGCAAGGTGGCATCTGGTACCATTTTTTGAGTCTTTGGTATAACTTGACCGGGGATTGAACCCTGGTCTCCCGGACCATTGGGAAACACTCTACTCATTAGGCCAATATTTGAGTATAATTCTTGGTATTTTTGACATTGTTTATATTGATAGATATTCATATATTGTAATTTATGAAAAATGAACCAATTCATTTCATGTTGGAAAACACTCGGTGATTATATTCTATATTTTAAACTTTGCTCTCGTGTGAGCCTAGTATCTTGCAAAATTCTTGTTCTACACTTTAATTTGCATGTTTCTCACACCACTCGCAGCATATTAAACCCAATATATTTTTTGAACTAAGGGGAAGGAAGATTGTGTTGCACCAGTTTTCTGTCAGTTAATCTCTTCCTGTTTCTTTTTTTCTTCTCTTCTGTTGGATGTATTCATAACATTCTCTTGATCTTCTTTGCAAACTCCTCTTTTTATGAAGCTTTCCTTCTTTCTTTTTCATCTTTCCATCAGATGCACTGATGTTACTTTTTGCTCCTCTCTCATCAACCTTTATTTTTCTTCTTTTTTTTCATTTTCTTTCTTTTATCCTTCCAGCTCCTCTTTCTTCTTTCTTTCTGTTCTGTTTTGTTTTGTTCTGTTCTTTTCTTTCTTTCTTTCTTTTCTCCAACCACTTCTAATTCTCTCTTCTTTGGAGCAATTTAATAACCAGAATGAATAGTCAAATTGTTAATGCTAACTTACATATTCCTTGCAGGGCACACAAGAATAAACAAGAAAGTTCAGTGGAAGAGGTAGTGGGGGTGAGGGTGGCTAAATAAATAAGTAAAAACCAAATTAGGAAAAGACTGGTGGAGGTGGAGAGGGAGAGAGAGAAAAGAGATTGAGAGGTGGGAGTGGGTGAGGATACTAAATGCAAAGGATTTTATATTGGAGTCTGCATGACTCCTGATGGAAGAATCAAGGATGAGACTCCGGGAGCCTTGGAAGAAGGTGGTGGGTGGTAGGAGTGAGAAACTTGGTTGGTTGTCTCCAAATCTTGTGTAGGACAGGAAGACCCCAGACAGCTGGGATATGTAGCAGGGGAAGTAATTAACCTTATCTGTTTGTAACCATGAGAAAAATCATTAATTGTTTGAGAAGAAACACCAATACTATGGATAAGAGGGGAGCTGGGGGAGTGGGTGGGGATCAACAACAACAACAACAAAGGCAAACAATTGAAAATAGCAAATAAAGAGGAAGTGTTGATATGTAAAATACTCAGTTTGTGTGTGTGCGTGTGTGTTGGGGGAGGGTGAGACTGTTAGATACGTTTATGTATGTCAAAGTGTAAACGTGTTCATTCATATGTTCAGGATTTGAGAGAGAGAGAGAATATATCTTTTTCCCTGTGAATATGCGTGTATATATATATATAGAGAGAGAGAGAGAGAAAAAGAGAAATATAGATATTGAGATATAAATAAGCCAATAGACTGCTATATTGACAAAGAAATGTTCAGAAGAGAGTGTGTATCTATTTTTTGTGAAAATATATGTATGTATATATATATATGTGTGTGTGTGTGTCTGTCTGTTACTCTCTCTCTCTCTCTCTCTCTCTCTCTCTCTATATATATATATATATATATATATATATATATATATATATGTGTGTGTGTGTGTGTTGAGAAAAGAATATTTATTTTCATGGTGTGGTGATTATCGTTATATGAAATAGACACGCCAACATGAATTCAAATCCTGGATAAGGCTGTTTGCATTTCACATAGCGCTAATAGCCCTGGGGAAGGTATGAATCCAACTATTCTTCCTCCAGCTATAGGTAAACAGTGGGGCAGACTAGGCTCTTTAACCTTGGTAAGATTACTGGTCTTGGAGAAGAAAAACTCTGAATTCAAACCTGTTCAACTTTACTTCTAAAATTGACCTTGTGTGCTTCCTGCTTGTGCAGAGTGTTTGGGTGCATAAATATATAAAGAGAGAAAAATATATTGAGAGAAATAGATTTTTCAAATAGGCTGGTAGCCTATTGGTGAGATGTTCAGGATATAATTGGAGAGATAGGGTCTGTGTATATATCTATTTTGCGTGAATGTATATATGTGGGTGTGTGTTTGTATATATATATATATATATATATATATATATATATATAGTGCAATTAGAAGGAGACTCAAACCTGGTTAAATTGTTATTATGAATTTATTTCGCCGGAGAATATCATTATACTCACCGTCTCGTCAGATGACTTTTTACATGTTAGACTTGAGGTTGCAGAACAGCAAATGTGGAATTACAGTACATATGTGTTCATAAGAAAAAATTAAATTCTCAGGCGAAGACAAAGGGGGTCAAAACAAGAGGTGTTAGTGAGATTCCCTGTCATAAAGCTAGTAGGCTATTAAGGAAAACTGTTTTTTACATAAAGATATTTGTTTTTCAGTGTAGTCTTCTCTGTTAATGCACTTTATCCAATGATTTTATATCAATTACATGAACCAAATATTATACAATGGAAATTTCAAATAAAAATTCAGCCAATAACTGTGCCAAAGTACAAAATTATTAATGCTCTGTCCTGATGTGTGTGTGTGTATATATATATATATATATATATATATATATATATATATATATATATATATATATATAGTGTGTATGTGTGTACAGTAATTCCTTCTCCCTCTTTCTGGAAAAAATTAGAGAGATAGAATAATAAAAGGTGGAGAAGAAAATAACTTCTAATATGTATTTACTCACCGTCCGATATAGGTAGGATGCGATAAAAGGTCAGTTAAAAGTGGTGTTCAAATGGTTTGAATTCGGTTTTCTTTTTCCCAGATTGGTTGCCTAACCAAAGCTAGAGAACCCAGTCTGCCTTAGTATTCGTTCATATTCAAAGGTAGAAGAAATGGATTCATGCCTATTCTTAGGGCATTTGCACAAAGTGAATGTAAAGAAACTCGTCCAGAATTTGAATCCGGATTGCCGATTCCATTTCCTACGACCATAACTTTTAGACTTAGCATAAATTTTAAAATTCTTAAGTACACGTGGGGTTATGTGTGTGAATTACCTGTGTGGTGTTAATATGCAAGTTTATGCATAACAGTATATATAAGTGCATGTGTATGTTTGTATTTACACACACACACACACACACACACACACACACACACACACACACACACACACACACACACACGATTGTGTGTATTTCAGTATATCTATGAAGTACGCACATTATAGAGAAAAATTCCTGCTTCTTTTATCTCCTTAATAATAACTATTGCGATAAAAAAAAAAACAACAAAAAAACCTTTAAATTTTTTTTTTTACTTGAAGCCAACAGTAAGTATGTCCTGTTTTTATTTCATCTGGAAACTTTTTAATTACATCAATTATTTTTCCTGATTCAACTGTTTCTACAAATTCCTTTTAAACTAGATCACCTTCAGGGGTAGGTCTCCATAGCGGAGTAGTTAAAACTTTGAACTGTGACATGATATGAAGCGAGTTCAAATTCCAGTAGCACTCTGGCATTCACTTTTGGACTAATACCTTTTGGTATGAACTCGCTCATCCCTCCTAAATATCACCATTATTGTCTTTCTCCAAGGATGATTTTGGCAATAAATAACCTTCGAATGTTGACATGCCATTAAACAAAGAAACATAACCCAGATAAACCCACAGCTACATGAATAACTATATAGTTGGCAACCATAGTCGAGGGCGACCAGAAGGTTCCCTTTTCAATTTGCTACTACACCGAGGTATAGGGGAGGGCGCTGCTCCTTTCCTTGGATTGCTCCACTTTACCCTTGATACGTACCTTATATTGCTGAGAGTTAAGCAAGGAGGTATCAAGTACCATTTTTAAAGTCTTTGGTATGACGCGACCTGGGATTGAACCCAGGTCTCCCGGACCATTGGCGAACACTCTACCTACCCACTTGGCTAATGAGCCGGTAAAATAACTATAAACATAGAAAATACGCCCTCTGCTTCTTTGCAGAGGGGTAAGAATCCTCTCCCCCCAATGATAGCCCTGGATATGACATTAAACTATCTGAAAGTGAGGTTCCAATTCTGGAGCTTTTCATTCACTCAGAGTGATCGTACCTGTTAGGATCTAATAGAACTATTCAATTATTTATTGTATTTAAAACCATTTCACTGTGTGCAAATAAATGGGCTCTTGCTTGCTTAAAAATGGGAACTTCAAACTATTCACTTAAAAATCATATATATAAACAGGTTTTGGTATCAAATAATCCACAATGGTTCATATGCTATAAAACACGACCAACCAACAAGCAATTGTTTGTCATAGAACAATAGCATGAAAACAATAAAACAGTCACTTTTAATTGATATTTTGCAAAACAACCATTACACATTCCTACACCGTAGTGGGGCCTCTTAGCGATGTTTGTGTACATTAACATTGAATTGGCCAATAAGTAGCATATAAGAAAATAACTTACATTGAGTTATCGCAAATACGACAAAATATGACTTTGCCTGTAAAAGGGGTAAAATTAAGGGTTCAGGGAAAAGTAGTTCTTATGTTGATGAAATCACAGAAGAATCTGCGAAAGCTTCTTTTTTGTCAGTTGTCTAAAACTGTCTCTAATTTGCAATGAAATAAAGGAAAGAAGCTTGATGCTGGTCTTAACAGTGCTTTTTGTATACCATATCAGTTCTTGGTTATTAATTTTAAAAAAGGAGGGGAGGGGGGCTCTAAAATTTATATAAGTTTGTTGATTGAATCTGCAGTTAGAAAATGTTTTGAAAGAAACAAATAAAACCGTATTGGCTGAAGAAGTGGAGCTTTATTCATAGAATCGAAAAGAGGAAATTAAATTTTGAAAAAATTTTGGAGTGGGGTGGAATTTTCTTTAAGTTGGGAGAGGAGAAATAAGAATTTAGAGTGGCAAGCAGGAGAATGTTAAGAAAGAATTGATATTAGCAAGAAGAGAAAAGGAAAGTGTGTGAATTAGCAGGGTAAAGAAAGTTAAAAGAAAAGTGAGTGAATGAACAGCGAAAAGAAAGTCAAAATGAGAATGAGAAAAAAGCAAGAAGGACGAGGAGGAGTAAAAAAAAAAAAAAAAGAAGAAAGATAATTTTTAAAAAAGAGAGAAAAAAGAAAAGAGGGTGGTAAGAAAAAGAAAGAAGGGGTTTGCGAAGAGTAATAAAAGAAAAGGAATAAAGATTTAATGCAATAAAGATATTATCTTTAAAAGAAGATAGAAAAATATCCATGTTGTTGCCGACGTAATAATGGTGATGTATGTTTTGTGTTAGGTAGATAAAAAAAAAAAAAAAAAAAAGATTTGATAAAGGAATCAATAAAATAAAAATAAAATAAAAATCCTACCTCTTTCAAGCTATTGTCTAAGAACTGCACACAATTTCTTTTCTTCCTCCAAATGCCATGACGAAATTTTTCTTTGGCTTCTCCTCTTTCACCTCACCATCTTCTTACCATTTGTTATTGTTTTTTGATCCATCTTGTGGTGCCTTCAGTATTGTCCTGCAATTTCCTCAATGTCTGGCTATTTGTTCATTATTCAATTCCATTGACTATATATATATATATATTTATTTATTTCATTTGCAAAGTCAACCCAACCATTTTTTCAATTTTCTTTTGTTTGTAGTGTTGCCATAAAGTCTTTGCCTAGCCCAAGTTGCTTTTGTTTGGCGAAGTTTCAGTTTGTCTCTAAGAAGTTAACTGTCTTCATCAGATCAACATTTCCAACAATGCCACGACTGTCAGTGATGACTGTGATTCGTGTCTTTTTTTTTTTTTTAAAAAGAACTTTAAGCTTCTTTTGTGGAATATATTACTTGTAGGCTAATTCCATAAATGTCAGAATATCTTTTCCTTCCAACTGGTATTTATGACTTAACCAGTTCAATAGATATTTGCTGAACTTAAACTTCTCTGATACGAAGCCAGTACAAGACACTTATGGTGTAACGGTTAATATCGTTACAAATGAACTGGTGATCCGAGTTCAAATCCTGGAAAAGTACCCTAGGGAAAAGTATGAATCCCTCATTTTTGAGTAAATAGTAGGGTTCTTTAACCTTGGTATGGCAACCAATCTTGGTGAAGGAAAACTGAATTTAAACCAGTTGTACTCTGCTTAAAACTGACCCTGTGTTACATCCTGTTCGTTGGGTAATTACATACAAAGCCACGACTAGAGTATTCATCTTTTCAATGTATATATTGCTAAAAATTCTCCTGATTATGCAAGTGTAACCCAGTGAAAATAGGGGGGTGTCCACGTGGTGTAATGGTTAAAGCCATGGACTGCGGAATCGTAGTACGCGAGTTCGTACTCCAGTCGCGCTATTACGTTCACTTTCGGGCAAATACCCTTGGGAAAGGTATGAACCCCCTTATCCTCCCAGCTATGGGTTAAATAGTACCACTACTGTTCTTCTAGGAGAATGGCTTTGGCATTAAATAACCTAAAAAGAGTTGATATGCCATTAAACAAAGAAACCAAACCAAACCAGTGAAAATAGCACATTGTAGCGAAATTTTTATTTATTAAAGCTTAGAATGTTTTAACTTAGAGAAAAAACTTGTAATGTTCTAACTTAGAGAAAAAAAAAGCAATTTCTAGTCTAATTTGTAACCGATTGATAATTGTGTGGACTGTTGTTCATGCTGAACATCATTGATTATAAATTCCAATTTCACGATGTAATGGAGATACTATGAAATGTTTATTTTAATCATTCACTCTTTTCTAAATAGAAGCATTGATATGAACCTCTGTTAAACCCTGAACTAAATAGGTTCACTAGTTGTCGAAATAAATGCATAGTAAAACTGCAGACAATACTAAAAAAATGCTTGTTATAAATTTTGTTCTTGTGAAATGTTGCGTAAATCTAGTTGTCCAGCTTGTTAGAGGGAAAAAATTAAAATCTATGTTAGGACATTATTTTATCTTTCCAACAGATTTTGACGAATTTATATGGCGACAACCATACAAAACAAACAATACACACTGGGATCCTTTTGAAAATAGATTTATATTTATCTAACCCCATGGACAGGATGTGACACAATGTCAATTTTAAGCGGAGTTCAGCTGGTTTGAATTCCGTTTTCCTTCTAGACCGGTTAGCAATTAACATTTTTTTTTGTATCTTCAGTGGGGCTAAGCATTCTTTTTATCTATTCATTTATCAATAACATTCTTATAATGTTTATTTTGTATTTTCGTAACTGTTACCCAGCAAAATAAAATAAAAAAGGCATATCATAAAGAGATTTTTATTTGAGCAATACTCTTAAAATGTTCCAACTTGTTGAATAAATTTGCTACTGAATTTTCTCCTGCTGTAAGATTTATCATCAACATTTCTGTTGAGTGAACAAGACTTTATGACCATATCACCAAATGCTTTTGTTTCGACATGGCTTCTAACCTTTCTTCTGACATAACTCGTCTGTTGGGCAAACAAAATGGCTTGTGACATTCACTGCCTTTTCAATGGATGATTTTTCTAAATTACTTTCCCGTTTTGATAGATTTTGGGGTCCTAAAATCACATTTGACTTAAAGTGGGACTTGAAAATACCTGTTGCTGTCGGTGAAGCGAGAAGGATTGGCTTTTTCTACCACTGATGGAAATTTATGACACCTGGCCCTAGTAGGAGATATGCAACTCTCTCACTCTACAAACAGGTTCCTGGATGCTTTTATTTCTATTTAACACTTATTATCATTGTTTATAATGATTTAATAAAGATTCAACAAATTAAAATTTCCAATTCAGTTTTTTTAATACTCTTCATAATTTTACCGCCAGTTTATGAAACTGTTCAGACTATCACTGCATTTATCACCATGGTTCATATTTGATGCTGTTTTTTTTTTTTAATTGTGATAGCTCAGTCAGATTGTAAAACCCTACCATAGTTTATCATTTATTGTATTTAATTCAGCTTCTCTCTTTAAAAAAAGCATTTTTTAGAATATTTGTTTTGTCAGTGGCGCATTTCAAGTAGAATATCAAATTTTAGTTGGTGAATTCTATGAAGAACAAAACAAAAACAAAATAAGTTATTTGGAGGATAATTTGATTTATAGTAGAACTATTTGCCAAGGTTAAACCTGTCGGTTTTTACAATTAAGCCATCGTCTGGACATTTAATATATAATGATTTGAGTATATATATTTTAACATCACATTAATTGAGCACTCATGATAGTTTAATGTAAAAATTGTAACGTTTAACATTGGCAAATAATTCAACTATAAATCAAATCATCCTCTGAATACCTCGTTTTATCATATTTGAGCACTTACATTTATCTCAATTATCCAAGAAATTATATATATATATATATATATATATATATATATGTGTGTGTGTGTGTGAATGAGTGGGAGGGAGGTTTTTAACATTTACACATATTCATGGTTACAGAATTTCAATGGTGTCATCATCATCATCATGTCGCGCTGCTAGCACAGATCCCCCTGGCCCTCTCTCGCCACCCGTCTCTATCATTCATCGCTCCCGGTAGTTCCTCCAGGCTACATCCTGTATCAGCACAGAGCTGTTGTAGATAGGTTCTAGCTGGTCGTCCAACTTTTGCTCGTCCATGTGAAGAGGTTCACAGGACTACATCGCTTATGAGATCGTCCTTACTTCTCCACCAGTGTCCCGCAAGTCTGATTCGTCTAACTTGGATAGTTTTCGTGATGGGTGGTAGGTGGCTGTACAGTTGCTGTTTTGTAGGGTATTGCCTCCAGGACTTATTCAATACAGCTCACAGCATTTTTGTGTAATTGCTCCATACGCTTAGTTAGCGTCCATGCAGTGCATCCATATAGCAGTATTGATACGACCGCTGCTTGGAAGAAAGACTGCGTTTTATTTTTTCGGTCAGGTCTGACTTCCATATGACCGATAGTCTATCAATAGCTGTCCATGTCTTTGCTAGTCACGTGTTGCTGTCATTCTCGGTTGATGAGACACTGCTTCCGAGGTAGGTGAACTTTTCCACTAATTTCAGAGGACAACCCTTTATTGTTGAGATGTTGCCTCTTTGATTAAAGCACATGTACTCTGTTTGGTCTGCGTTGACATGGAGGCCTATGCCACCTCCTGCTCGTTCAAACTATGTAGCAGGGATTCGGCTTGGGCGGGTGACTTTGTCAGAAGCGCTATTTCATTGGCATAGTCTACGTCCGTAATAATTTGTGCGGGTATCTTCTGCTTCTTTCCTTTGCCTGCTTAAACCCGTTTTCTTTCATCAAATCTATAGACGTTCTAAGCACGTAGTCTTGGCAGATAATAAACAGGTATAAGGCTAATGTTTCTCCTTTCAGCACACCTGCTACAATGTCGAAGTAGTTTGTATCCATCCGGTGAGCGGGCTTTTACTTTCGTATTTTTATATAGCATCATTATGGCTGCGACGGTTTCTTTGGGGGAGGCCGTAGGCGAGAAGTATTTGCTCCATCCTCCCTCTGTGTATGGAGTCAAATATCTTGGAGAATAATAGTTGCATCGTTTTTTTTTTTTTTTTTTTTTTTTTTTTTTGCATGTACACCTTCTAGAATTCGACGGATAGTCAAAATTTGTGATGTCGTAGATTGATTTCTCCGAAAGCCATTTTGGTTCTTTCTAAGTATTTTCTCAGTTTTAGGTTCTTAAATAATACCTCATCCGTATTGATTTTATAATGTTCCACGAGGATATTATTTGTTTGAATTTCTGAGATGAAGCTTGATAATTATTATTACTAAGAATATTCAGATTATTGACCCTCGCTTTATTGTTATAATCACAACGTTTTGGCCGATATGGAGAGGAGTATCTCATGAGGCGATGGAGACATTAGGTTTATAAATCCTAAAAATTCATTCCGAATTGTCTGGTAAGAATATATAGCGCAGTGGATAAGGCGTTTGGTTATTATCTGGAAGTTGCAGGTTCAATCCCAAGAACAGGTAAAAATAACAAGGAATACGTACTATAAACATTTGTACTCGGTCATAGTTAACAGTCTACCCCTGTGGTTCGAATAAAGTGTTCGAGATTCTGTGTGAACTGAAACACCTGAAGAAGGCCGAAGGACATATCGGCCGAGACGTTGTGATTATAACAATAAGTTAAAAAAGCAAAGTTAGTGACCTTATTCGAGGGAACCAGAAGGCTCCCTTTTCGATAGTTACTACAGTGAGTTATAGGGGAGGGCACTACCCCTTTCCCTGATTGCTTGATATGTACCTTATATTGCTGAGTGTTAAGCAAGGAGGTATCAAGTACCATTTTTAAAGTTTTGGATACGACTCGGCCTGGGATTGACCCCTGGTCTCCCGGACCATTGGCGAACACACTACCCACTAGACCAATGAGCCGGTTAACAATAAAGTTGAGGTCAATAGTCCGAATATTCTAAGTAATTATAAGTTCCTCGAGAAATAATAAAATTTACTTATCTTTGGTTTAGAAGAACTAATTATAAATAACTATTATGGGATGTACTTATTTATAGTCAATGTTTACTGTGTGCATATGTGTGCACTTCTTTCATTTGTTTCTTTATATATTTGTGTGTGGTGATGATTTTAACTAATAATACTAATAATATATAAAATAATACTAATAATATATAATAAAAAAAAACATCTCATCACCATGGTATTTATTGCTTACAAATCAAAACTTTATTTTCTTCGTAATGCAATATTTTGTTCCTTAGTTAAAATCATCACACACACACACACACACACACACACACACACACACACACACACACACAGAATTTTGTACAATGCTAACGTTCTTTTGACTGTATTTTTCGATTTTTTCATTATCTTTCGTTCTCTGCCTGATGATTGTTGTTTATAAAACGTCATGAAACCTGTGGTCGCAGACAAGCTTCCATGCTATTAAATATATATGAAAACTAATGTACATTTACTTATATATATGGTCGGACAGAATGACTGCCTGGAATTAACAATACCGCCGCGCAGGTGCTCGTAATACTGAGCGGGTAAGGGTTATGTTTTTGACCAACAGCAGCCATGGCATTTCAGTTGCTTCATGACGTGGAAGTTCCGAGAAAAATCTTTTCAGGGTGCTATCTCATCAGATCTATCCCTCTGTGATTAATTCCTCTGGGTATATCTAAAGGCTCAAGTCTTTAAATGTCGGCTGCTAACAACTGACAAGCCGAAAAAGTTGAATCGGAGCAATAACAAAGACACTGCTGAACTTCAGAGTGAAACATCAAAAGGATATAGCAGGTGGGAGGCAAGCATTTTGACAATATAATCTTTAAAACAAAGTAATTACAGTAACCAAACAAAATGGCGAAATATTCTTCTTATAGTAAAATTGAATTTTGAATAGGGTCCATGTGGCCTTTTTATCATTCCAATCGTGTGTATATATATATATTATTTTTACTTTCGGGTCATCATATTCATTTAACTCTTTTTCCCAGCAAGAAGAAAACCATAGGACCCCACTTTGTTAAATATTTATCCAATTGGAATTAATGAAAGCAGACAAGTTGTCTAACATGTTGAGCTCTTTGAGCTTCTGGAAAGGCGAGTAGAGCATATTGATACCAGAGGTTCCTGTTTAGTTAGCAAAGCTATTACATGTTTATTGTTTTGTTTTTTTTTTTGTTTTTTTTTGAATAAATGCTTGACTCTCGTGGCACAATCATTTGTTTCTAAGTATACTATTTTATTTGCCAAGCTTTCTTTAGTCTGGCACAAGACTACAGATTGATTATATACCTGTTTTTTTCTGAAAAGATCACCCATCTAATTATAAGCAAGATTGACACTGTTAAACTATGGCGGTTAGACCAGATCTGGTGCTTTTAGTGTTTGATTATAAGTCTTCCTGTGTCCTGGAAATGACACTAAATTGTAAGGCTCCAGTTCTGGAGACCTAAGGTGTGTAGAGTACTCAGTCTTTGCCATCACTTCCAAATCCACTCTGATCCGGAATAATAGTAGTAGTACCTGTTAGGTGCTTATCTATGGGTCAAATATATCTGGCGTAATTGCTAAAGTGTTGGACTGCTGCTTTGAAGAAAGTGAGTTCGAACTCCTGTCACGCTATTACGTTCACTTTCGGGCTAATAACCCTTGGAAAAGTATGAAATTCCTTCTCCCCCCAGCCATTGGTTAAATCATATTACTGCTGTTCTTCCATAATGATGGATTTGGTATTAGATAACCTACGAAGGTTGATATGCCATTAAACAGAAAAACCAAAGAAACCTCCGTTTGAAAATTATTTCTATTCGATAGAACCGTGTGGGGTGGGAAAACGCTTAAGAAACCATAAAAAAATGAAAATATACAATGAACGCAATTCCCTAAGCTCTTGGTATAAAATAACCCTAGATGGGTTGACATGTCGTTAAAATCAATCTTAAATCATTCTGCGTCTCCTATTCATTTTCATATTTTGAGTAATTTTTACACGAGATTGGATTGAATCTCTCTCTGTCTGCTTTTCTTTTTCCTTTTCTTTCGATCTGTGTAAATTGCTCCAGAACCAGTTCACCATCTGATCCTGGTAATAATTTTCTCATCAGGGAAAAATTAAAGCAGGTTTGGTTGGAGGGGATTCTTGAGATTGTTCGTTGTTAGAATGGCTGATCTTAATGTGAAAGTTATGCTGACTGACGGTCAAACCTAGATTTGATTCTATGTTTTGATTTGCTACTCACCCTATACACTGGTAATTACAGTAGAAGTTTACCTATTGTATTTCTCTTGGCATCATGCAATAATATATCTTGGCAAATGTTGGAAGGACTGGCCTAAAAGAATCAAATCCTCACCTCTACAGATTCCAAATTTTTGACTACGCCTCCAGTCAGCAGACACTGTCAAATATGCCGACTGCATCTCTGCAGAGAGGTAAAACCTTCCCCACTCAACGCGTCTCCAGGATATGACATTCCTGTTGCTTTGGTGAATATAGAGTACCCTTTTCTTGCCATTACTCCCTTGACCAGGAGTAGTAATGCCTAATAGGGTCCTAACTAAATGTCAACTAGAACTGTTTGATCATTTACTATACTTGAAACTATTTAACTGTGTGCAAACAAAGACTTCTTTTTAAAAACTGTTAGATTGAATTATTAGTATTACATAGCTAACACGTCACTCAATAAGACCTGGACCTGACATATCGATGGTGCCCCTCATTAAAAAAATCCATATGATTTTTATAAAGTACTAACCTTCAAATGGCACGTGTCAAAATTTGAGCCAAATCGGATTATTAGTTTACAAATTACAGTTATTTAAGTGAAGTTACTGTTGCAAATTTTCAAAACAATGGAAAAATCTGAATTTCGTGTGTTGATAAAGCATTGCTTCCTGATGGGGAAAAATACTGTTCAAGCAAAGCAATGGCTTGATAAGTGTTATTCGAACTCTATTCCATCGGAATCAATGGGTAAGATGAGGTATGCCGACTTTAAACGCGGTCGTACAGACACAAATGATGCTGAACTCTCAGGTTGCCCAAATTCAGCAGTTGTCCCGAAAAACAACAAAAAACTCAACAAACTCATTTTGGCCAATCGTAAATTGAAGTTGCATGAGATAGCAGAGGAGTTAAAGATATCAGAAGACAGTGTATTCACCATTTTGCACGAACATTTGTTAATGAGAAACCAGTGTTGAAAGTGGGTGCTGTGTTTGCTCACAGTCGATCAAAAACAACAACGCGTCGACGATTCAGAGCATTGTTTGCAACTGTTTCAATGCAACAAAAAGGTGTTTTTGTGTAAATATGTGACAATGGATGAAACCTGGATCCACCACTTCACTCTGGAGTCAAATCGGCAATCATCTGAGTGGACAGCAGCAGGTGAAAGCTGTCCAAAGTGACCAAATACGCAAAAATAAACATGCAAGGTTTTAGCCTCAATATTTTGGATGCGCAAGGTTTTTTGTTCATCGATTACCTTGTGAAATGAATAACCATCGATTGCGAATATTATATCGCATTATTGGTGCGTTCGAACGAAGAAATCACCCCCCCCAAACCCGGCCACAAATGAAAAAGAAAAAGTGCTCTTTCACCAAGACAATGCACAGTGTCACAAGTCAATCACAACAATGGCAAAACTACATGAATTTCACTTCAAATTGCTTCTGCACCTACCCTATTCTCCAGATCTGGTCCCCAGCGACTACTGGCTGTTTGCAGATGCTCTAGGGAAAGAGATTTGGCTCCAATGAAAAAGTGATATAGGAAACTGGGGTGTATTTTGAGGCCAAAGACAAATCGTTCTACAAAAAAGGCATCAAATTGTTAAAGAAGCGTTGAAATCAGTGTATCACCCTAGAAGGAGACTATGTTGATAAATAAAGTCGAATTTTGCCTAAAAGTTGTTGTTTTATTAGTCAGGCCCGAGACTTATTGAGTTGGCAAACGAGTAAACAATGTTGAATAGAATTACTAAACTTAAATAACAATACTTAAAAGAATTTAGATGTGTGCAAGTAGAATTATTAGTGTTAGATAGCAATACTTGAAACCATTCAACTGTGTGCAAACAAATGAACTCGGGATTGTTTAAAAATTGTTACCTACAAGGTATTTGTTTGCAAATCATATATATTAAATGCATATGCATATGCATAAACAGGATTCGGTATTAAATAACCTACAAGGGTTGATATGCCATAAAACACATTGTATAGTCGTACTGAAAATTTATTATTAAAAAATGGTGGGGTGTATACTAACATCTTTTTGTGTATTTTCATTTCAATTGTGTTCTGATGATAGGAATATTGAGCAACTTTTCACTTTAAACCCTCGCCGTCTTTCTTTTTTTCTTTGTAAATTACCCATTATGGTGAACGAATATCAGTTTCCTGCTATCTATATTAAGAGTTTCCTTTTCAAGCTGAAGTCTTGAATAAGAAATGGACAGTAGGTTTTTGAAAAAGCCAACTGACATGAAGTAATGATTTTCTTATTTGGTATTGGCCGTATGATTTTGGTATTAGACTGGTTATTGTATCCAGTGAAATGATTATCTGTCGACATCTCCGCGGGTGTCAGATATTTCATGCCTTGATTAGAGATAATGTGAACTGTCATGGTGGTAGTCACACTCTGATTACTATAGGGGAGATAAATGTGTTTATCCTGCTGATATTCGAACAATTGGATGGGTAAGGTGTGACTCATAGTGAGATTATTTGATAGCAGACTGAAGGTAAATTTAAATGATGAAAGTGGCTTTTGAGCAATGGTTTACTCAAGAAAGATTAAAAAGAAAATACTTATTCAATTCTCTTACCTATATATAATTCATTTTCTTTTGTTTAATGGCTCATCAACCCACGTACGTTATTTAATGCCGAAGCCATCTTTGTAGAACTAAAGTGATACTATTTAACCCATACCTTGTTGGGTGAGGGTGAATAAGGGGTTCGTACTTTTACCAATGGTAGTAATCAAAAACTGAACGTAATACCGCGACTGTAATTTGATTTCGCTTACTTCGAGGCTCCAGTCCAACACTTTACCCATTACGCCACCTATATATATATATATATATATATATATATATATAAAATTTTCAAAAGTATTTACTAAACCTTACTTCGACTGGCACATAGGTATTGGTTGCTTGTTGTACCTGCAATTATGAAATGGTTACCAATGTAAGTATTGAGACAGCTCTTCGTTGCTTAACTTTGGTGATCTGTTGCTTTCAGTCGACGAGTCTTAGAATACGCTCACTGTATCCCTTGCAGAGGGGTAATACACTCCCTGCAAAACGGTGTCTTGGGTATGACATTAAACGGCATTTGGTGGTGAGTTTCCAGTTCTCCTTTCTTGCCATTACTTCCAGGTCCACTCTGTGGTTGTAACTGTCAAAGTCCCATCTTTGGGTCAAAGAAATCTGTTTATAATTTATTCATAGGACCATATGCAAAAGTAAATAAGATTTTAAGAAGAAACAAAAAATATTTCGTTGGGTATTGCACTAAGTAGTCAACTCCTTTCTTTTCTTGCCCAGTCAGCTGAGGCTATAGAATACGCTGACTGCATCTCTGTAGAAGGGTAAGCATAACGAGTTTCCTGGATATGACACTAAACAATCTGATGGTGAGACTTTAGTAATGCTGGAGCTTTGGGGAATGCGGAGTACCCCTTTATAACCATCGCTCCCAGGTCAACCTTGGTCCAGAGTTGTAGCTGCTGATAAGGGTCCTATCTATGGATCGAATCAAAGTCATTATGCTAAACTGAATTGCGTGATATAGAACTGTTTTTATATGTTGAACTGGATTGTTTGAAATAGAACTGTTTTTGACATAGAAACTGTACTTATGCTTAACTGAATTGTTTGAAATAGAACTGTTTGACTAAACTGAATAGTTTGAAATAGAAATGTTTTTGACAATTCAACTGTGAACTTATGCTACACTGAATTGCTTGAAATATAACTTTATTTGTATATAAATGAATTTGGCATTAAATGACTTACAAGGTTGATATGCCATAAAACCCAAACAAATAAACAAACATCCTTTCTTTTCTTTTTTTGTTTTTGTTATTTACTAATATTTGCTTAGTCTTTAGATTGCTTACAGTATCTGCTTTAAGTGGTCTCCCATTTAAGTACTGAGTAGGCTCATCATTGCTTAACTTTTCTTATTTACTAAGCTTAGCCATACAGTTTTTAGAATAAGAAGTTAATTTTCTGGTAAACATTTGTGGACATACTGAGTTGCGAAAGCGCTCTTTGTGTAACGGTTATCATCGTAAAAATGGAATCTGCGACCCGAGTTCAGATTTTGACTAAGGCTGTTTGTGCATTACTTCGCGCTTCTGTCCTTGGAAAAGACATGAAACCATCTATTCTTCCCCAGCTATGGCTAAATAGTAGAGAAAATTTTTTTTTAAGCCTTGGTAAGGTAACCAATTTAAGAGTAAAAAAAATTGCAAAAACCAGCTTTACTCCGCTTAAAAATGGACTTTGTGTCGCATCCTGCTCCTGGGGTTGGGTGAATCAAAAGTTTTGCAATATTTTTGTAATGTGAGACACAATTTGGCTGCTCCAGATTCTTCAAGGTGACGAGCCACACACGATTGTGAGGTGCCGAGCTCGCCTGATACTCTCTGAGTGCTCCTGCTGGATTCGATTATATGGCTTTGAACACGGCCTTAGACCATCCTGACCTTCGAGGTTCCTCCAACCCGAACAAAATTTCTTAAACCATCTGGTTATTGTAATGTGATCAACTGCGCCTTCACCTTCCGCACAACAAATGTTTTTGGTTACTTCTGCGATGCTATGACCCAGTTCGAACTTATAAAGCGTAAGTTCCCGAATTCAGATTACGTTGCACGTTCATCTGTGCAGCTTTGAAATCACACACGGAGTGAAACAATGCACAACGTGTTAGCGCACCAACTACCCAAAGACCATCAACCACAGCTGTTAACTACGACGGCTTGAAAAATTTCGATTACGTTATATCACCCCCACAAATAAGCACCAACTGAAATACTGCGAAACTTTTGACTTACCCGAGGGGGGGAGAGAGAGAGAGAGAGAGAGAGAGAGAGAGAGAGAGAGAATGTAATTGGAGAGTCAAAATTTTTGTAGTATTTTGCTATTTTTGTGGTGCTTATATTACGTAATCGAAATAATTTGTTGGGTATTGTACTCAGTACTGAACTGTCTCATTGTTGCTTAAATCTTTTCTTTCTATCTACTAAGGTTTGCTTTGGATGGCTTTAGGTTGCTTACAATATCTGCACTAATTGGTCACTCATCTAAGTACTGATCAGGTTCATCATTGCTTAACTCATATATAGGGATTGGGAGACATAGAGCGATATTATCTTTTGGGTCTCCCCACGTGTGAGTAGTCTTGGAATCTTTCTACTGCGGATAAATAGGTTTTATTATATTTGCTACTTGTATTGCCAATTGTGATGTCCCAACCCAGATAAAAGCCTGGATTTCAAATATTGGTTTTTAAGACAGGTTTTCTTCACTTGACCCCCCCCCACACACACACCGATTTCAGTTTTTGCCATACTAATCTTAGTTCAATAGGGAAATATCTTTAAATTTAAGAAAAAAAAACCTACAAGGTATTTGCTTTAAAAATCCAAAATTCTGCTAAAGTCAAAGCATTTTTATGTGCAATGAAAATTAATCTCGTGGTGGGGGGAGAGGGAAGAAAAAGAAAATACAACGAAAAAAAGGGGGAAGGTATGATCAAAACAACACGTATTGAAACAATATTTCAGGCTTTTATTTCATTTTATTTTATCTTAATAAAAAATTTTCTATATAGGATTTGATATTATTAAAAGAAATATAAAAATAAAATAAAATAAAGTAAAAATTAATATGAAAAAAAAAAGCATGATAGATATGATTGATAGATACCTATCCCCTCCACTCCAGAACAAATTGTTCCTTGACATACCTTTCTTAGAAATGTTTTTATAAAATGTATTTGTCATCTGTGTTAATCCTATTGCTATGCAGAAACTTCATATTTCTCTCCCCTCTCTTTGATGTTTTTGAATATGCATGTATGTTACATCTACATATGATACATAGTAAACTAGCTGAAGTACTCATCTACGTAGGGTAAAAAGCCAAGACTTTGATCACAGCTGGTTATAATGACGATGAAAGGTTTTTTTTTTTTTTTCTCGTATTAACGGCGAATTGGTAACATGTCAGAGTTAAGTTATTTGAAAGTGTTGAACAAAGATAGTTCTGAAAAATCTTGGACATACCCTGACATATTCAGCAACATATCTTTGATAATCTTTTGAGCATTTTTTTCTTTTCTTTCTTTTTCTTTTTAATGGCAAATCAACCCTCTTGAGTTATTTAATGACAAAGTCATCTTTTTTTAACAACAATAGTGGTACTATTTGACCCATATCAGGCGGAGTTAGGGAGTGCATACCTTTCCCAAGGGTATTAGTTCGAAAATGAACGTAATAGCGCGATTGGGGTTCGATCTAGCTTACTACGATGTCGCAGTCCAGCATGTTAACCATTACTCTACGAGGACTATCCTCAGTTCTCAGACAAAGTATTTTTATTATACTGGTGAGAGACAATAAATGTATTCCTTTAGATTTATGGGAGTGTCTTTGGGCATTACGTATCCATTCAGAATCCTCTCTCAACCTCTTTTTTGTCTACCCAAAGCTAAAGAACCAAGTCTACGTTACTATTTTAGCCATAGCTGGTTTGGTTTCTTTGTTTAGTGGCATATCAACCTTCGTGGGTTATTTAGTGCCAAAGTCATTCTTTTACAAGAACAGTAGTGGTACTATTCAATCCTTAGCTGGAGAGAAGGATAAGGTATTCATATCTTTCTCGAAAGTGAACATAGTAGCCTGATTGGGGTTCGAACTACTTTCATTTGACGTTGTTTTACAACACGTTAGCCACTACGCCACGAGGACTCTTCTCATTTTTACTATTGTTCAAGACCAAGGTACATTGTACTAGGCTGCTACTGACAATGCATTTTTCAAACATTTTACTATTTATGTCATAGTCCTCCATAATTTTCTTTATCAAGATAAAACAAGTGAAACATGCTTTTTTTAAAATAATACTCTTATTTCTTACCAACTATTGGACGTTTTATATTTGTGTTAAAACTTTCTAATAATTATGTATTTACCCAACCCCTCTACCATAAGCAGGATGTGATACAAGGTCAAAATTTAAGTGGAGGAAAGCTGGTTTGAATTCAGAGTTTTCTTTCGCCTGGTCTGGTTGCTTAATCCAGTCTACCCTATTATTTATGCCAAGCTTGAGTACAGATGGATTCTTGCTTTTCCTAAGTTTTACGCATCAGCTCATTTAACCCGTTGTAAAGGACACATAGAAAAGCTTTAACGATTATTAATACATATTAATGAGTTATTATACACTGACGTAACCCATAGAAATAATCTCGTCTTGGTTGGCTAAAGTGCTGGACTATGGTCTCGAAGTTATCGAGTTCGAACTCCAGTCGTGCTATTACGTTCACTTTCGGATCAATAGGAAAGTTATAAACTTCTTTATTCTTCTTGGTAGAGATTAAGTAGTATCATTGCTGTTCTTCTATAAGGATGGCTTTGGCATTAAATAATCCACGAAGGTTGAATCGTCATTAAATATAGAAACCAAACCAAATCAATCGTCTTGGTTGTTGCTAACAACTAAGACGCAGACTGTACTTTGAGTACATCAGTCCGGAAGTTCTGACAAAAATAAGTTTTAGTGAGTTCTTATTTCTTTTTGAAAAGAAGAAATATTTCGTTTCAGTGTCTCTTATTCTCCTCTGGTTCACCGAAGTGCTGACTTAGAAATCTATCGTTTGAGTGAATGATGCATAGCCCTCTGGAAAGATACCTGTTATGACAACAGTTCTTTCAGGAACCTTTGAGCATGGCAGTTTTGATTAGCTGTCAGTTCTGAAGGCCTTTCTGACACGAAAAGACAGTGCCAACTTGAGCGTTAGAGGAAAACGGACAGATCTCAAACTTGCAAATCTGGTATTCCTATTTACAGCGATGTAAATGAGCGATGATGATGATAGAATTTATTCCCATTTGCATTAATAACTAACAACTGCGATTGTTTTTGTTGTTTCCAGTAAATATTAACCCCAGCTACGTATATGTATCACATTTGGCGTTGATGTAGACAATGACGATTCCAGAATTGGAAAATATAGTTTTCAGTCACAAAGTGGCCATTTTCGGAATGTTTAAAGAATCAAGCCAGCCTAATTTGCATAATGCTTGCTGAGGGAGATTGGTAGTAAATTTTCATATAGTTTATTGAGGCTCCTTGTCGGCGGAGCTTAGAATAATGTTATGGTCAAGGGGATGTTCAAATGATAACACACACAGAAATACGTGGTGCATTCAATAAGTTTCCAGGCTTTTTTTGTACAGGCATTTAAAATTGTCGTAGACTCTTGAAAATTCACTTCATTATTGCTGTACATCTTATGAGATGACTGACCAATTTTTATGATTTCAGGTTCAAATGAACAGCTACAGCAGCAATTGGAATACACTCTACTAAAGCCTGATTGTCACAGCTGGTGAATTTCAAAAATGCAATCTGGACGTGAGAACACTTTAGAAGAACGATATGCAATAAAATTCTGTTTTAAACTTGGAAAAAATGCAACAGAAACGTATGGAATGCTTCAGACTGCTTTTCGACAATCTTGCATGAATCGAGCATCAGTTTTTGAGTGGCATAAGAGATTCAAGGAAGGCAGGGAGTCTGTGAGGGATGATGAGAGGTGTGGGAGGAGTAAGGAAGTCAATACACCAGAATTGATAGGCCAAAGGGTTAGGGTTAGGGTTACTATGTTGAGGATTTAAGGGAGTTCAGGAAGAAATTCCGTCGAAAGAGGCCAGCACTCTTGAAATCGGGTCAATGGCATTTCCACCAGGACAATGCATCAGTCCACAACTCCATACATGTCACAGATTATTGACCAAGATGGGCCTCAAGACAGTTCCTCAGCCTCCCTAGAATCCAGACGTTGCTCCCTGTGACTTTTGGTTATACCCAAAGCTCAGAGGCTGTCATTATGAGACAATTGAGGAGATGAAAGAGGCTGTGAGAAAGATCATTGAGATGCTCACACAAGAGGACTTCCATGGGGACTTCCAGAAGTTGTTGGAACGGTACAACAAGTGCATTGCAGCCGGAGGAGATTACTTCGAAGTGGACTAGAGTTTCATGTGCGTACTATCAATAAAATTGCCCATACGAAAAAGTCTGGAAACTTATCTAATGATCCTCGTAAGTGATAAGAAATATATTGAAGGAAAATAGTACATACACAAACGATAGCTGAGAGAAACCCCTCCTCGTGAATATTACCGCTCTTGGTAACGGTTTACTGAGATTGAGACTCCCCTGAGACTGCGCAGAAGAGGGCTCAGTCGGTATATGTCACACGAGGACGAGTCCATCTAAGGGGATACCCCAACAAATAGGCTAAACTGAAGAGGGTAAGACCTTACCCACTAAAGGGTTGTCGTTAACATGACACTAAACTGAATCTAATGGTGAAGCTCCAGTTCTGGAGATCTGGCATATGTCGAGTATCTCTCTATTGTTATTTCTTCCAAGTTGATTCGGACTCTTGCCTAGTCGGCTGGGGCTGTAGAATACACTGACTGCACTTCTGCAGAGGGGTAAGACCCCCCTCCTTATGAGTGTCCTGGATATGACACTAAACAGTCTGATGGTGAGGTCCCAGTCATGCTGGGGCTTTGGGGAATACGGAGCACCCCTTCATTGCCATTGCTCCCAGCTCCACTCTAGCCCGGCGTGTAAGCAACCCTAACCCTATCTACGGGTTAAATTGAACTAACGGCATACTTATGCTAAACTTAATTGTTTGATTGAATTAAATAGCTTGGAAGAGAAATGTTTTTGATAATTAAACCGTACTTACATTTAAACTACGTACTTATGCTAAACTGAATTGTTTGAAATTGAACTGTTTTTGACATTGAAACTGTACTTACACTAAATTGTTATATATATAACTGCTTGACTAAACTGAATAGCTCGAAATAGAAATGTTTTTCACGATTAAACTGTACTTACATTTAAACTGTGTACTTATCCTAAACTGAATTGTTTGAAATTGAACTATTTTCATAAAAATCTATTTGGCGTGAAAGAACCTGCAAAGGTTGATATGCCATAAAACCCAACCAACCAACCAAATCATTCCGACTCAGAGTGGTAGTATCTGTTAGTCTCATCTTTAGGGCAAACAGAACTGTTAAAAAATCATTTGTATTTAATATACGCGCGCGCACACACACACACACACACACACACACACACACACTGTTTTAACCTTATAATTTCTGAACATATGTTTTCACATTTTTGTTGATTAGTAGATATTATGGCTACTTTGTGAGGTTTATGTATGGATGCAACCTCTCCATCACGAGCATACTTTCAGCCTTGTACCACAACTAAGACCATGTGTTAAAAACAAAATTGATGAATAAATAAAAAGTCTTGATAACTACACAAAAAATGGGTATATGAATGTCTAATAAACACGAATCCGTAGCCTCTAGGCATAAAATAACCCTAGACTGATTGACATGCCGTCACAGTCAATCAACAGTTTATTGGGATTCTTTCAAACTGTATGATCAATAATTATTTACCAATCTCAGTTTGGTTGTGCTACAATGTCAGAAATATGGGACACTCAGTGAGAATCTAACTAACAACTAATTGTATGCTAACTCAGCTCACTGACTAATACACCGCCCAAAGAATCACGCTTAGGGCCGTCGGAAATAGAATAGGTGAATTGAGTTCAAGCCCTAAACGAGGTCATTACGTTTCACTTCACGTTAAAGCACATAAGAAAGACATGAGTCCATGTGTTCTTCCCCTCAGCTATGGATAAATTGTAAAGAAGACCGAGTTCTTTAACCCTGGTTTGGCAACTAGTCTTGAAGAAGGAAACTCTGAATTCAAACAAGCTTACTTGCTCAGAAATTGACCATGCTTCATATACTACCTGTGGCAGAGGGGAGGGGTTACATTAATACATATATCTCATACTTATAATCAACAAGAATGTGAAAATATATGTTCAGAAATTGTAAGGTTAAAATATTGGTTATGCGTGTGTGCACATGTAGATTTTTAAAAAGTCGGTCGTCGTCGTATTATTATCATTTTACAACGATGCAATCATGAAACGGAGGGAGAGTTGAAGCTTCCCAGTCTTTGATTCAAATCATAGCTTTGTGGCATTTACTCATCATCTGCTCTTTTTTAGTTAGTCTGTTATATATATATATATATAGTCTGCTTGTTGTCTGATTTAGTTGAATATTTTACTACTAGTGTTAGTGTTTGATGTTTAAGTTCAAGTAAAAGCCAGTTCTTTGAATGTGGCTTTTTATTGTGGAAAATCAAAGTTTTCAAAGTATTACAGCTACTTGGAATAGGGGCACATCAAATTCGTCTTACTCAACCTTATGTTGCTCTGTGCCAGACTAAGATAAAATTAGTGTGTGTGTGTGTGTATATATATATATATATATATATATATATATATGTATATGTATATGTATATATATATGTGTGTGTTTATGTGTACGCATATATAAAAAGTTTTCAGCCATAGCTGAACATTTTTATTATGGCAACTCACTACCATTTCTTATAGAATTAGAAAAACTAATTGAGATTTCCAGCTCAGCCGGCTGGATCTGGAAAATATATCGAATACATCTCTGCAGAGGAGTAAGACTTTCTCTCCAACGATTGTCCTGGATATGGAACTAAATAATCTGATGGTGAGATTCTGTTAATATTGAAGCTTTGGGGAATGCAGAGTACCCCTTCATTCCCATTGCTCCCTGGTCCAATCTGGTTTGAGGTGGTAGCACCTGATAGCGTCTTATCTATGAGTCAAATAGAACTGTTTGACATTTAAATTGTCTCCAAAGAAATGACTTATGCTTAATTGAATTGTTTAAAATAGAACTGTTTGACCATTTAACTGTATAAACAAATGACTGTTGTTTAATTGAATTGTTAGCGACACATAGCAATACTTTGAACGATTTATCTGTGTGCAATAATATAAGCTCAGGTTCGTTTGAAAACGATATCAAAAATGCGTTTACAAATCCTATATTTAATATAAATACATAAAAGGTTTTGGCATTAAATAGCCTGCAATGGTTGATATGCCATAAAACCAAACCAAAACAAAACAAGGACAGGGGCTGTAGAATTCACCAACTGCATGTCTGCAGAGGGGTAAGACTTCCACTAACGAGTGTCCTGGATAGGACATTAAACAATCTGATGGTAAGGCTCTAGCCCTGAAGCTTTGGAAATGTGGAGTAGCCCTTCATTGCCATTGCTCCCAAGTCCACTCTTAGCCGAAGTAATAGCATCTGACAGGATCCTATCTATGGGTCAAATAGAACAAACTGTGTGCAAACAAATGACTAATGTTGAATTGTGACTGTTGTATAGCAATACTTGAAACCACATGTGTGCAAAAAAAGCCGAGGTTCGTATAAGAATGCTATCTACAATATATATATATGTATATATATAAAGGATATGGCTTTAAATAACCTATAATAGTTGTTATGCCATTAAACCAAACAAACTGTCTTAATTTCTGTGCAGGTGAGGCTCATGCAAATAGTTTTTCTGTGATGTTTTCTTCAGAAACTCTAATTAAAAATAAATAAATACATGCTGTTTACATTTTTATAACAAACAATCCTCACTAATTTATCGTTATTTATTAATTTACAAGTTTTCCTATGGTTGATTTTTTTTTTATTTACTTTAAATCAATTTTTTTTATATAACATCATTTATTGATTCGTCTGTAAGAAATTATCTTTTTATCATAGGTTTCAAGATGTGTTTTCCAATATGTTGAATATATTTCTGGTTTGGAACCAGGTGTCAAGACTAATCTCATCTGTACGAATTTATTTAAAAACTTTATTCCGTCATGTCCTTCCTTTTTGATCAGAAAAAAATGTGTGTGTTAATAGTTATTTTATACGTGAACATGCAACAGTATTTTTGTTTTCATCTATAGATGCAGTTTGATTAACCTTAGAAAACGCTCTTTCTTTGTAGATTATGCGAATTCGTCCTAGGAACTAAACCTGGAGTCTATGTAAAGAAAGATTTGTATGTTAGTTTTCAAT
The DNA here is from genome assembly GCA_963585895.1 of Sepioteuthis lessoniana. NCBI lineage: Eukaryota > Metazoa > Mollusca > Cephalopoda > Myopsida > Loliginidae > Sepioteuthis > Sepioteuthis lessoniana. Next base: position 86,382,341 of record OY757913.1, on the reverse strand, counting down.
GGATATTCGTTGCTCAAATTTCTTACTATGACCCACTTGCCTGTTGATTGATTAATTTTCACACTTTTTAGAAATAGGTAAAAAGACTACTGGATGTGTCTTAAATATCCAAGAAGACTTAAAATTAAGTATATCTGATAAGAAAGAGGATAAGACTTTTTTTAAATTAAGAAATATCATTAAAAAATCAGGAGAATTGTCTATTCTTGTCGCTTGGGGGAAAATGGTAGATTTATTGGGTCGATTCTGTCGACAACATTAGATACAACTCTCAAATCTAATTGCATGATTTTCGTTTGTTTTATGTTCTAGTCAAAAATTTTGAAATGTTATGGTACGTATTAGTTTGTGGTGCGTATATTATATGAGCGAAGCAGTTCAAGATATCCACTCTGGTTGGTAGTATCATGGTAGTTGGTACGCTGACATGTTGTGCATTCTCCACTTCGTGTGGGATTTGAAAGCTGCACAGATGGACATGCAATATGGTTTAATTTGGGAACATGCTTTATAACTTCAAACTGGGCCATAACGTCGTGGAAGCAACCAAAAACATTTGTAATGCGAAAAGTGAAGACACATTTGATTACGGTATAGTAACCAGATGCTTCAAGAAATTTCGCTGTAAGAAGCTTGATGATCAGGCAAGGCCAGGTGGGTCTAAAACTGTTGATTTCGAGTCCGTACTCCAAGCCATCGAGGAAACTCTGGAGAGTAGCACTCTGAGAGTACCAGGTGAGCTCAGCATCTCCCAATCCAGTGTTACCTCCACAACCTCGGGAAAAGCATCGGAAGCTGCCGAATTGTGCGTCACTTTATCAAAATATTGCGAAATTTTTGACTAGTAATATCAGCTTTTTTAATGCTTGAAAAAGTATTAATTCTTATAAGGAAATTGGATCAAAATATGTCGAGACAATTAAAATTACAATGTCAACAAATAGCTGAGCAATTTGAAAGTGATTATGTCTAGATGAGTTACTGCCGATTTTTTTTTTTTGTTTTTTTTGGTTTGTTGAGGTGAATATGAAGCCAATTTCGATACTCCCAGTAGTTTTAGACAAAACACAGGATTGTGCAAGTGCAGCATCCTCCATATTCACCAGACCCTCATCCTCAATTTTATGTAACGTTTCCGAAACTGAAAATTCATCTCAAGGATGAGGATGTAGAGAACACAGCTTCACGCTATATCAAAACAGAAATTTCAGAGGTGCTTTGATCAATGAAAAACTCATTGAAATAAGTGTGATAACTGTCAAAGAAAAATTTAGCCGTTTCATTCATTGTTCATTTCTGTCTTGCTAAAATACAACTTCAGGCTCGATATCTTTTTAATACATCTTGTAAAGTTATAAAAAATACATACATGGTGGTTTTATTTTCATATGTTAGTCATTTTATTTTTTCACATATTTGTAATTTTATTGCATGTCGTTTTGAGACTGAGGAACACCTATAACTAAAGGCTGGTTTCTTGCTTTTTCATGACTTATGAATGATAAGATCTAGCTGAAAACCGGTCCTACGAGCTTGATTTTAAGCTAGTAACCCCAACCCGTATTTTGTGAGAACTTGTAAATTAATAAATAACGAGAGGTTAATGTGTATGGACCCCTGGTGGGTATTGTTTGTTATAAAAATGTAAACACGGCATTTATTTATTTATTTGTTTGTTTGTTTCTAAGTAAAGCCTCAGGTGACCAGAAAAAAGCCATTAAAAAGATCGTAACTTGAGTTTCTGATAGGAACATCTCGGTGGTGGTGGTGGGTTTCAACTTTATATGGTCAAACAAAAAGATACAGATTTGGTTTAGCTAACCAAACGAACACGGTGTGCAAGTTCAGTTTAAAATTATAGTTACATTATTAATCAACCCCACCTTCTAAAAAGTAAAGTTAGAAACCTTATTCGAGGGTGACCAGAAGGCTCCCTTTTCAATAGCTACTACACCGAGGTGTAGGGGAGGACGCTACTCTCTTCCCAGGATTGCTCCACTTTACCCTTACAGTGCTGAGTGCTAAGCAAGGCGGCATCAAGTACCATTTTTTGAGTCTTTGGTATTACTCGACCTGAGATTGAACCCCGGTCTCCTCTCGTTATTGGCGAACACTGTGCTCATTAGGCCAATGGCCTTTCTAAAATCTTAAATTTTTGGAATTTTCAAGAACTAAATATATACTCTGGGTTACCATTAGTTAACAAAGGACATTGGTTGGCCATATCTCTAACTATCCTTGAATGACAGTTGGACGAGAAGACATTTGATAAATCGTAACTTTCTATTTTCATCTACTTCACCTTTACAGCAGCCCAGTCGACTTAGGCTGAAGGATACACTGACTACATCTCTGCAGTGGGGTACGACCCTTTCCACCTACGAGTGTCCTAGATATGATATTAAACAATCTAATGGTGAGGCTCCAGCCTTGGAGCTTTGGAGAATGTGGAGTACCCCCCCCCTTCATTGCCATTACTCCTAGGTCCTCTGACCCGTAGTGGTATCACCTCATATGGTCCTATCTACGGGTTAAATAAAATAGTTTGACATTTAAACTGTCTCCAAACAAATGACTTGTGTTAAATTGAATTGTTAAAAATAGAACTGTTTGATCATTTAACTGTGTGTAAACAAATAAATGATGTTTAATTGAATTTTTAGTGATGCATAGCAATACATGGAAATATTTGTGTGCGAAAGAATGAGCTTATGCTTGTTTAAAAACGTTATCAACAAAATGTTTACAAATCATATATATATATATATATATATATATATATATATATATATATATATATATATATATGATTAGGCATCAAATAACCTACAATGGTTGATATGTCATAAAACCGAACCAAATCAAAACAAACCTTTATAAACTTTAAGGAAGAAAAATAAACGCCATCAGATTTTTTTAAATGGTTAACTATGAAAATATCCATGAATTCAGCGGTAATGCATGTGTTTACCCAACCCCTCCGCACGAACAGGATGCAACACAAGGTCAATTTTTAAGCAGAGTTTAACAGGTTTGAATTCTGGAGTTTTCCTTCTCCTAATCCGGTTGCTATATCAAGGATTAAGAGCCAATATTTACCAGTAACTAGAGGAAGAACTGAATTCATACCTTTCGCAAAGGTATTAGCGCTATGTGAAATGCAAACAGGATTTGTTCAGGATTTGAACTCTGTTCACCGTGGCCATTTTCAACGATGATAACTGATACACCTCGAGTGCTTCCATTAATTCAGCATTAATGTGATAACTTTTAGATTTGCTATACAGATAAGGATAACCCTTCCATTTAAAAAAAAAAAAAAGTTATCTTTTATTTAATACATTGTGTTTGGTCCTAAAATTACACATCGACAGTCTGCTATTACTCGACATCTATTTAGTGGCTGGAAGAAGGAAAAACTAAAAAAATATGGCCGATGGTTAAATTGAAGGTATTAAAATTAAAAAAAAAATATATTACTACAGAATTAGCGTAAATTTTCATGGTCAGGTTATTTTGGACAAACTCCAAATTTATAAACAGTTTTAGTCATTCACTGAGAACTGTGCAAGAAGTGATTTTTCACTATATTCAAAAATGGTATTTGCACAAACCAGAATCTGTGAGACACACAATTCTTAGCAGCAATCTAGCCAATTATCATAAAAACAGATCATTCAATCCCAACCAGAAGATCAAACATTGTATTAAAGAACAAAAAGAAAAGAACAAGTGAATTTTGTCGTTTCAGCTGACCGCATTGTGAAAGGATACCCGGACCTTGCTAGAGAACTAAAAAAGTTGTGGAACATGAAAGCCACAGTTATACCAATTGTAATTGGAGCTCTTGAAATAGTCCCAAAGAACCTGGAAAAGAGATTCGGTGAACAGGAGATTAGAGGAAGAATGGAAACCACCTATTACAAAAATAGGCTTGAATACTTGCTGTCACTCAGACTTCAGAAGAGGAAGAATACAACAACATCAGCTAGAGATGTGCGAAAAAAAAATGTTACATCAGCATAGTATAGATTTTCTAAATGCTAAAATGCTTGACCAAGTTGTTTTTGAAATTCTGAGGTTAAATATTTTCTTTATTTTATATATTTTTCTAATCTTTAACAACGTCTCAACCCCAGGTGTATATTGCATCTTGTCTTTAACATTCGCCCGAGGGAAAAGCTGAATAATGTATGTACCTCATGCTAAAAACAATAGCAAATGAAATCAGTATGTGTATGTGTGTAATATATATATATATATATATATATATTGTGTGTGTGTGTGTGAAGTATAAACTTGTGCATATTTACTCAGTTTTAGCCTGGGCAAATTCGGTCTATTAAAAAAGATTGATACATTTTAACTATAAATTCACATGCACTATACCTATCATTTTATGACCTTACAATAGAGTACCTCTGTCAATAATTTGTAAGTTAAGTGTACCTACTTGCATATAGTGAAAAAAAAAGGTATACATGGGTATTTCATTTTTTTATGGGTACATATTTCATATCTATAATGAGTGTGTGCGTATATGTGTGTAGTTGTATAACATTGTCTATTTCATGTGTGCATATTTGATAGAAACTGACATTGTGCCCCTTTCTTATGTACACACGTCTGTATGCTGTGTATCTTTTAATATTTCGTCTATTTACATGCGTGTATGTATATAACGCATAAGGCAACCTAGATTTTGGTTGTGTGTAGGTCTCTGGTCCCTGCCCCTGTCTTTACTCCCTCCGCTTTCCTCTGTCCCGTCCCCTGGGCCATGAATTGGAAATCTATCTCCCAACTTAAAAAGCTCCTTATGAGTGAGTGAGCAGGGCCAGCCAGCCTGCCTGCTCTCCCAGACCCAACTGGTTGACTGAAGCTAATCTAGCTTCTAAAAGAGACAGCGGCTGGGATGGGGTAATGGGGTGGGAGCTAGTGCATAGAAGGGGGTAAAGGAGAAAGACAGCAGTGTCCTAGGAGAGGGAAGCTGAGATCCTACCCCGTCACCAGCCTTCACCCATTTGAAGCTAGAGCTGGGCGGGAATGGGGAGTTTGAATGGTGTATGGAGGGAGTAGGATCTGAAAAACGGAGAGAAGGGTGGTGGTGTGGGAAAGGGCCAGCGTGGTGATGGTGGTGGAGGGGTGCTTCTGTTGGCTCCCCTCTGATCAATGTCTGCTAGCCTGCCAGCAATCTAGCCATTTATCATAATACTGCTAACATTAAAGGCAGCGAGCATATAGACATCAAAGGCCTCAAAGTGAGCAGTGAGATTACTTTCCTGACTGGAACAACCTCTCTCACCTCCACCGAGAGACAGAGAGAGACAGAGAAAAAGAACAACTCTCTCTCTCTCTCTCACTCACTCACACACACACACACACACACACACACACACACACACACACACACACACACCATTCTTCTTTCTTCCTCTTCATCATAAACATACACTCATGTCACATAAATATAATCATATATACATTTGTGAACTTTCGCTTACACACATACACACATTATTTGTATCACTTAAACATACTCTTACACCCCCATACCCTTACCCATATCGGGATCTAAGGAGAGGGGCACATGTTTTAAACACACTAACGCCACTAGGGTATGCCATACACCTACCTTCATGTAGTTTCAAGCGTATGTTAATAAATTCGTACACGTGCTCTTTAAAACTAAGTTTTCTTAGATATTTTGTGCTCATATTCTTATCTCTGTGTTTATATATATATATATATATAATCACATACACGCAAATACGATATATAATCGTTACACACACATTACGCACATATAAATACAATATATAATGCTCATGTGTACATACACACACAAATATTAACATTCTTTGACAGTTATACTTGGATATTTACACTAAATGATGTGTGTGTAAATATATATATATATACGCACACACATGATATATAATAGTTTTATGTGTATGTATTCTTTTACAGAGTTATACATAGACATGTGGATATACTTGTGTACGTTTAAATTAAATGGTATACATAGTTTTATAGTCATACTCGAAAATGACGGAACACTTGTGTACAATAAAATGACCCTTTCACTATGACTGTGCTATAGAAATCCATGGAGGCCCAATTGTAGACTGTTAAGCAGACGTAACCATAAGTTAAACTGAGTCATACACAACCCAGGCAAAAGCAAATGCCAACGTTTGCAATAGTCCACTGTTTGGCAGGCATATTCCGTGGGTGAGTCATACAAAGACAGATTGGCAGACATTTCCAAATAGCTGGGGATTCCTAGGAAAAAAGACAGACGTTGTTATACACTAGTGTATGCAAGATAGATAGATGAGGCGATGTTGTGCACAATGTGTTCTCTTAGAAAAAAAAAGAAAAAGAAAAAAGATTTGAAAGAAAAATGGAAAGAAAAAAAGTTCAACAATTAGGGTCCAATGGACATGAGTTTTGTGTGTTTGTATGAAGAAAATTCTATTATTTTGTTGTTGCTTGAATGACAATGTGTGCCCATCCATTGAACATACAAACAAATTCAATTAATGATTGAAACTTATGAACCTGACAGCAGTTTCATTTGGAGCCGTCGATTTGAGTGAGGGCCCCCCCCTTTAAATCTTATTTTTTTCCCCTATCTCTTGAACAATTGAGGGCAGCACTATCTTATTCTGTTAGCATAGTATCCATGAAAAAATGATGGGATTTTTTTTACATATAACTCAGCAATTCTGTTTAGGCTCAGAGTTAATTCCTTTTGCTGGTTGATCTTAGAATACATTAACTGTATCTCTTGCAGAAGGCTAAGAGTCCTTCCAAGTAAAGAGGTGTCTTAGATCTGATACAAAACTGCATCTGATAATAAGGCTCCAGTTCTGGAGCTCTATGGAGTGTGGAGTATCCCTTCATTGCGATTCCTCCAAGGTTCACTCTATCCTGGAGTGGTAGAACCTATTAGGAGGTGCCCGTGGTGTAATGGTTATCGTTGTAGGAAATGGACACGGCGGCATGAGTTCAAAACCTGGACGAGACTGATTGCATTTCACATAGCACTAATACCCTTGGGAAAAGTATGAATCCAATTATTCTCCCTCCAGCTATGGGTAAATAGTAGGGCAGATTTGGTTCTTCAGCCTTGGTGAGGCAACTAGTCTAGGAGAAGGAAAACTGAATTCAAACCTGTTAAACTCCACTTAAAAATTGACCTTGTATCATATCCTGCCCGAGTGCAGGGGTTGGCAAATATGATTAGAGTTCTACCAATGGGCCAAGTAGAACTAACTGTAAATTATTTGCATTGTGAATAGTTACTTAAATCTCTAGTTGTTTACTTTTGGTAAATGGTTAGGTAGACTTGGTTAGGCAACTAGTCTAGGAGAAGAAAAACTCTGAATTCAAACCAACAATATTCTGCTAAAAACTGACCTTATGTCATTCTGCTCATAGAAGTGTTGGGTAAATACATATTAACACTTTGCTGCTATTATGGATGGAAGGTCAGATTAGCATATTTTACAATAAACATTAGAAGCAACTTTTTGTGCATATGCACACATAAAAATTGCCTTTTATATCCATGCCTTTACTATTTTTGGAGTATATGTTCTGAAGATGATGAAAATATTAATTGGAATATCAAATAAAGTCAAACATTTTGTTTGTTAATGAAAATATTAATTACAAATTTATTTATTTATTTTTGAGGAGTGATTACATTTATAATTGAGTGTGAAATCATTTCCTAATGAAACAATGAAATAATTCTAGCAGTAAAATTAACAAAGGTCTGCTATAAACAAGCTCAATATATAATTCAATAAAACTTTGTGGATAGTTGTGCTCAGCTGAGCAGAATAATAACCACTTGGGGCTTCTGTAGCTGTAAAAAAATATTGTCAGTAGTTGCTAAATTTTTTTTTTCTAACAAACTAACTACAGGATTATATTTGTCTGCAGGGATCTTTAGCACCCATCTCTAGAATCATTTGGAAAATACACATGAGGGAAGCCAAAAAGCTCATTCGCTGAAATATTGTGATAAAGACAGTAAAAATGTGGATACTCATCTAAGTAATATCAGCTCCTCTCTTGTTGTGTATAACTTGTGAGTGTCAGACTGGTCAGTTAAAGCTATGAACTATTAGACTGGTAACACTTGGGACTTGTTTATTGTGATGAAGATGTGTAAAGCCATACTTTTTGGATGAGCTGATAACAGAAGAATGGTGAATCAGTGTCACAGATTTTCCTGAACAACACTTCTCTGATTTTGAATTCAGAACTTTTCCTCCTTCTCCTCGACTGGTTGTTTTACTAAGGCTAAATATTTCAATTTTCTCATAGCTAGGTGGAGAAGAGAAGGATTCATCCGTTTCTTAAGGGAAAATACAAACAGCTTCATCCAGGTTTTGAACCTGACTCACTAAGTCCATATTCTTATGATAATAGCCATATGCACTTTTTACTTGGATAACTTGTGCAATTATCAACATGTTATACATTGGATCTAGCTCTAAAGGATATCAAATAAAGTACATGATGATAGTTTTATGCAAATCAGCTATACTATAATCAAATGCATTGAGCAATGAGATGAAAATAACAAGAATGAGGATACTCTGACTGAATAACTTGAAAATTGAGCTGAATTTACCAGATATTATGATGATCAGTATGTGTTTTTATCCAACCTCCCCACCATGTGTGCAAGGAGGGGGGGGGAAATCCCTATGGCATAGTGTCTAACATGCAACAACATAGTTAGCAAGTTAGAAATCCAGTCAGGAAATTGCATTTACTCGTCAGACTAATACCTTGGTAAAAGTATAAACCTATTTATATCCCCCACCTCAACTATGGGTTAAATAGTACCGCTACTGTTCTTCTACAAGAATGCTTTTGGCATTAAAAAACCTGCAGAGATTGATATGCCATTAAACAAAGAAACCAAAACTGAACCACCTTTGGACAGGATGTGACAAAGTCCTTTTTTTTTTTCTTCTCACTTTCTAAGCGGAGTAGTGTTCACTTATGGCCCGGGAGACCAGGGTTCAATCCCAGGTTGAGTCATACCAAAGACTCAAAAAATGGTACTTGATGCCACCTTGGTTAACACTCAGCATTATAAGTTACAGATCAAGGGTAAAGTGGAGAAATCCAAGGAATGGAGTAGCGCCCTCCCCTACACCTTGGTTTAGTAGCTATTGAAAAGAGAGCCTTTGGGTCACCCTCGACTTAAGTCGCCAACTTTACTTTATAGTTGATTTTGATTTCAGAGTTTTTCTTCTTCTTCTAGCCTGGTTGCTATACTAAGGCGAAAGAGCCTAGTCTGCCCTATTATTTATCCATATCTGGAAGGAGAAGAGATGGATTCATGCCTTTCTCATTAGTATTTGTGCAAAGTGAAACACAGTCTTATCAAGGATTTGAACTGGGCATGTTAATTCCATTTTCTATGATGATAACCTTTATGTCACACTTACTTTCCTTGAATCTTTGTACCATTTGGCAGTTCTGATCCTCTGATCAGCAAACAGTTACAGCATTGTTTTTTAGAAGAAGAGCAAAATTTATTGCTGAAATGGAACATTGTAATTTTGAGATTAAATGCAATAGAGATAGATGGAGAGTGTTGCAATTTATTTTGTGAGTAAATATCATAAGTTTGTAAATCGTGGGGAGGTGCATTTTGTGAAAAATGAGAATAAATATTTTCTTTTTTAAAGGGTTGACCTTTCTCTTTCTCTCAGTGATACAAAAGCTATAATGAATTATGAAGATGATAACATTCTAATATACAATCACAATATCTCACTTCAAAAAAAAAAAAAAAAAAAAAAAAAAAATCAAGATATTGATACTCACAATACATTCTTTTGTAGAGAAACATTTGGAGGCATTTGGCAGCACCAAAAAACTGTAGCTGTTGAGAAGTCATTTTATGTGTGCTTGAATTAAGAAATATGAATTCTCTTACTGCCATTCCATTCTGTCAGTGAGGCATAGAATATGTTGACTGTATCCCCAACAAGAAGAGAAATCTTGGGTATGATACTAAACTGATCTAATGGTGAGGCTCCCATTCTGGGGAATGTGGAGTATCCTTCATTGGTATTACTCTCAAGTCCAGTCTAGAGTGCTAGTACCTGCTATGGGTCAAATAAATCTGTTTTAAGAATTATTTGTGATTGATAGAACCATGTGGGGTGGGGAACAAAAAACAACTCTTAAATTATTACACAAAACATGTAAATATGAACAAACAATGAACATGATTCCCTAACCTCTCAGCATAAAATGGATATATTAACTTGCTGTTAAAATCAATCAATTTTACTATCCTATAAAAGTATTTTAGAAAAAGGCATCTGGAAATCATTATGATATGTACAAGAAGTTTGAAACACCAAAATGTTTGTGTAAAGGTAATAGTTCTTGGGGGCCAGTGTTTGGAGTATGACAGTAACCTGCACCATGTAGTTAGGCTCCAGCTTTGGGCCTCTGGGGAGTGTGGAGTGCTCCTTCATTGCCATTACTCCCAGGTTCACTAAATTACTAACAGGTAATACCATCTCTGGGACAAATAGATCTGTTTAAAACCTTATTCATATTTTAAAGGAATACTTGAAACTGTAACTGTGTGCAAACAAATTATCATTTAAAGATAATTTTTTTTCTGAAAACTTGTCAGCACCCCTTCATACATACTCATTGTATTATATTTTTTTTTGCAACTAACAAAAAGAAGTTTTAATTATGTATATAATTTTACAAGTCCACAGTTTTACTTGCTTTATTAAAAGCTGTGTCCTTGGCATTTCTAGAGACTGGATTATACTACTTTTGTGGGGAAAGGATTTGTCTTTGATTTTGAGACAAACAGGATGGAGCAGTGTTAAGTGACATTTTAATCCCGTCCTGTGTCTGACATCTGAAAAATCTTCAAAAGAACATTTAATCCTTTCCTCTTCTTATCTTTGGATAATTGATCCTGCCATCAAAAGAGATTTTCTTGGGATTTAGAACTCGGAAAACATTCTCTGGAATATTCTGAGTCTCTGCTCTTTCAGATAAAACTAATCCTTCCTATTTGGCTGTATTATTTATCATCTAGACATTCTTGCACTGTCATTTGATGTACATCACTAGGAAAGGGGAGATCAGTTTTATTATAAATCTTAGGTATCAAACTTATCCTGTACTTTATGTGCTAAGAAAGTATAGTAATAATTGCAAGATGAAGCATCAAAAGATGTTGATGTTCTTCTATGTACAGATGCACTCTGATTCAAGGTAGGGTCACATTCTGATGTACCTCATTTGATCATTTTTATCTTTTTTTATTAAGAAAAACAAAAATAAAAAGATTCTAAAATCAAGTAACTTCATTTCAGGTTTGGTTGGTTGGTTTGTTGGGTTTTATGGCATATCAACCTTTGTAGGTTATTTAACGCCAAATCCATTTTTATGTATATTAATCTGTTCTATTGAAAACAGTTCAGTTTAGCATAAGTACACAGTTTAATGGTCAAAAACATTTCCATTTCTAACTATTCAAGCAGTTGTATGTAACAATTCGGTTATGTGTAAATACAGTTTTAATGTCTAAAAACTGTTCTATTTCAAATAATTCAGTTAAGCATAAGCACGCAGTTTAAATGTAAGTACGGTTTAATTGTAAAAGTCATTTCTATTTCAAACTATTCAGTTTAGCATAAGTATGCTGTTAATTCTCTTTAACCCATAGATAGGACCCTTATCAGGTGCTACCACTCCGGGCCAGAGTGGACCTGGGAGTGATGGCAATGAAGGGGAACTCAGCATTCCCCAAAGCTCCAGCATTGCTGGAACCTCACCATCAGATTGTTTAGTGTCATATCCAGGACACTCGTGGGGGGGGGTCTTACCCCTCTGCAGAGAAGCAGTCGGTGTATTCTACAGCCCCAGCCGACTGGGCAGTTCATTTCAGTACCAGTATTTTATGCTTTGTTTTGATATGGTATACTAATAATATGATTTATATATATATATATATATATATAATGTGATATGATATATAAGTTATATATGAAAGAGTTATATATTATATATGAAAGAGTTTTATGAAAAATTGATTAAATTTATTTTTGTGAAATAATTAATTTTTGTCATTGAGTGTGAAGAATCAACGGAGATTGCTAATAAGCATTAACCTTTTGGTGACGTTTATCAACTCATGAATCATTACCAAAACATAAATTTGTGACTAACTTGAAATTCTATCTGTAGGGCAGGTTTTCAGGTCATTATTATCAAGTCCATAAATACTTCTGTCTGGAATAACCCATATCTCTACCATGTAGATTTAATCTGATGAAAAGTTAATGTTTTCCTCCTCTCCTAAGTGGGCAATACTGGTTTAGTATTTTGCATTTGTTGGAAGATGTGACATATTATGCAGTAATACAGAAAATAAACTTGTGAAAAGGGGGTTAATTCCTGTCAACTCACAAATGAGTGGTATCCAGTTCCTAGTCAGTAAAGATTACACAATCCAGTTCAGCACTAAATTTGGAAAAGGCAAAGTTCCATATAGGCAAATTCAAATAAATTCAACATTGGCAAGATGTCCTTTACCTTGCATTCAATGGCTTATGTGGGTTAGGTTTTTTTTAATAGTAATTAGAAGTTTCATTTTTCTCAGAATGCAGTGTCAAAGTACAGAAAAGTATTTATGGCTTATAGCAGAGATAATCCCAAAATATTCCAATCAAAAGTTTTTAGTATTGTTTAATTAGATTTCTATCTTCCAAAGGCCTTTTCCCATCTGCTCACATTTTAGGATTACTCTCTGCCTAGACTTTTTACAATTGCTGATTCTTGATAGGTCTGGTAAAAATTTCTGTGTTTTGTATGGTGAAAAAATTTTATGAGTTGAATTAATTTCCTAACTTTTGTTTTGAAATCAATATTTGTGAAACTTTAATAAAATGTTTTTTTCTTTCTCTCTTTTTCTTCTTTCAGAGATGTTTTTGTTTCTACAATCCGACCTCAACGGAAACACCTAGTAATTGTAATGGACCATGGAATTTCCCTAAGTTTAAGCCAATTGTTAACTGCCAAAGCCGTTGCTAAACACCTGCTGGAATCTCTCTCTGAAAATGATTATGTCAGTATCTTATTTTTGTTTTTAAAAATTTTTTTTTCAATCTTTTACTGTATTTTGTTATCTTTTGGAAGTAAATTAAAATATTTCTAGCTTAACATGTGTTACAAATATTAGAATGAATGTATATATATATATATATATATATATATATATATATATATATATAGACAAAAAAAAAACTTGAATTAAAAAGAATCACACCTCCATCAAAACAATCTTCATTGTAAAAGCTAGAAGCAGAGATGACCTTACCCGTTATTGGTCTCTTGAAGAAGACCATGAAGTCAGAAATACATATGGGGCATAATTATATAAAATAAAAACCTAAAGTACCAAATTCAAATTCATTTGTAGACCTACGCCGATGACATAGCGATACTGGCAAATATGCCCAACCAAGCCGAAACACTACCGCATAGTTTGGAACGAGCCGCCGCAGGCATTGGCTTCCATGTCAATGCACACAAAACTGAATATATGTGCTTTAATCAAGCAGGCGACATTTCTACACTAGAGGGAACCTCTCTGAAACTGATAGACAAATTCACCTACCTAGGAAGCAGTGTCTCATCAACCGAAAAAGACATCGACACACGACTAACGAAGGCATGGACAGCTATTGATAAGCTATCGATCATATGGAAATCAAACTTGACCAATAAAATGAAATGCAGTTTCTTCCAGGCAGCGGTCGTGTCGATACTGCTGTATGGATGCACCACTTGAACACTAACAAAATGGCTGGAGAAGAAGCAGACAGCAATTACACAAGAATGTTGCAAGCAATATTGAATAAGTCCTGGCGGTAACACCCCACAAAGCACCAACTATCCGGCCAACTGCCTCTCATCATGAAAACTATACAAGTTCGACGAACCAGACACGCAGGACGAGCTCATAAGTGATGTACTCCTATGGACCCCCACATATGGCCAAGCAAAAGCAGGACGACCAGCTAGAACATACATACAGCAGCTATGTGAGGTTACGGGATGTAACCTTGAAGACCTGCCAGAGATGATGAATGATAGGGAAAAGTGGAGAGAGAGGGTCAGGGATATCCGTGCTAGCAGCACGACATGATGATGATGATATATATATATAGCATTTATTTGATTTTTGAAAGACTATTTCTCTTTTGATTCAAATTAAAAACCTTACATTAGAATAACTAAATATTTACAATCATGATAGTCAATGGCTTGAGTTCTTAGATGGTTTGGTTTGTTTAATAGCATATCAATCTTCCAAATCCATCATTTTAGAGGAACAATAGGGGTACTGTTTAACCCATAGCTGATGGGGATTAGGGGGTTCATGCCTTTCCCTAGGGTATTAGTCTGAAAGTGAATATAATAGCATGACTGGAGTTCAAACTCACTTGCTACAATATTGCAGTCCAGCTGTCCAACTACTACACCATGGGGGGGGGGTTTACAACACCGTCCATTCTTAGGCAAAGTATTTTTTTATCATGCATAATAAATGTCTTCCCTTAGATTTGTGTGAGTGTCTTTGGACATTATGTGTCCATTGATGATTTGAGAATTCAGAATCTTGTCTCCTCTGCTTTTTGTCCTTGTTCTTTGAAGACCCCCCCCCTTTTTTTTATTGCTGTCCATTGAACAGATTTGCTCTTGCCCCCTGTGAATGATGTTGTCATTGCTTTGCTATTGAAATGAAAATCACCTAAGAAGATAAGACTTTTTACCATTTTTTGGTACCTCTTTTTATATACTGTATATTTATGGAACAGTGTGCACATTTCCTTCATTAAGACATGTTTTTATATTTTAATATTTCTTATGTTTATACGTATGTATGAAATGCTCTCTCTCTCTCTTTCTATATATATATATATATATATATATATATATATATATCTATATATATATATATGAGCTTTTCATGTCTTTCCTTCTGTTTGTTCAGTGCTAGTGTGTGTCAGGATATAGTAATTTTTATGTTGGACCTTGGTGAGTGGGGATGCAACTATATTTCCTCCTTAGCATCATCCATTACCATTAACTGGTTATAATACCCACAATACTATTCATTATATCAAAATAGTAATTTCATTTTTTAATCATATTTTCTACCTGTTGCATTTGATTGTCTTTACAAGTTTTGTATTTTTTTCATCCATTTTGTTTTTTGGTAGATACTATTAAATCCATTATATACTGGAAATATATGCCTTTTTTTTCCTCAACAAATCTCTATTGCAACTTAAAAGTTTTTACACTGGAAAATTTAAATCATTTTAAAGTAATTGAAAATACAAAAAGGTCATAGTTTTCGTTTCTAGCTTGGAAATTTTCTGCTAGATATCTACTATATACCGTTCAGTATATTTCCAAGAACATAAATTCAAAGAAGTTTTCTGGATTTATATATTGAATCAAATAGATTTGTGTGAAAAATATTAGTATGTGGTAGGAATTCATGAAATCATATAACAGTATGCAAATTATTTGTATTAGATGAGAATACTTGCTATCACATAGCTGTGTGCAAAGAAATGATTATTAAATAGGAATACAGTGTGATGGATAAACTGTTGTCTAAATTATGTAAAAAAGAAAATAGCACAGACATCTCACTTTATCAGATATATTTACCAAAATTATATGAAAATATTTTGAAATACTATGGATACTATGAAATACTATAAGTTTATTAAAAGAAATTGCCATGGGCTTCAACCATGGCTTCCACTTGATTTTGGAACTTCCTGAAAGTCTTTCCGATGGTCTCCTTGTTTAAATTGGTAAATACTGCCATTATCTTTGCTTTCAGTTAATCTTCGGTGTTGCATGGAGTTTAGTTGGTCTCTCACACAACTACATCCCACACATAATCAAAGAGAATGCAATCTGGGAAGTTAAGCAGTCAGATGTTCAGTGTGATGTAGTTGCAGAAATATCCTGGCAACCAACACTGGGTTCTCTTACTTGTATGGCATGGCACAGTCAGACATAGTCTTCCAGCAGCTACCTTCTTGATCCATGGCAGTATTACCTATTTCAAGCACTTCATGTAGGCCTCCATATTGAGTCTGAGACCGTATGGGAAGATGAATGGAGACATAATGTCACCATTGCTAATGACACCCTAAACACCATGATGTGGACTGGGTGTTTAATTTTCATCAATATGAATCTGTTCACAGATTGACACTCACACACTGTGAAATGTTAATATTTGAGCTTTCAGTATGAGCAGTACAGCTGTTTCCAAATTTCTGGAGGAGTGAATTGCTTAATAGTATTACTTTCCTCACTGATAATGCCCAACTGACTCTAGTTAGCTGCACAGTTGAAAAAAAAAAATGAAACAAACACAGCACATGCATGTAATTAATAATCTAAAACAGTGATAATTTGCCCTTCACATTCTGTTGTTAATATTTTAATCTTGAATCCAGTTGAATTCCTGATGGTACGGACTCACAAAAGAATTTCTCTTTAGGTCTAGATTGTTTTAGCTAAAGTGTATTCATTATTCCAATGAGTATCTTTATCTTTGTTTTTTTTAATTTCAATAATTTTTCTCGTGTTCTCTGGTTTTCATAGTATCGTCAAGAGTTTTGACTATTGTGTTTTTATTATTTTGTCTTGTTGGTTTTATCATGTTTCGTTAGCTGGTATATTTTTGGTCTTTTTCCAGTATGTGTTGCATCTGGTTGTTTTTTTCTTTTCTTCTTTTCCATCTTCTTAACAAGAACATCACATTTAAACAAGTTTATGGAATCAAATATCTAAGGTTCACAATAGAGATTTTTAGGTGAACCAGAACTGTTAAGGCACTTGATTCTATGAACTTATTAAGCTGTAGTGTTCTCATTGGGAGGGGCAGGTGTGAGGAAGTGTACTGAAATGATTTAAAGTGTTCACCAGTTGCAAAATTCTCGGTGGAAGGTTAAAAAGAATGTATGCTGAAATAAAGCACTGAATAAGGTTGACACCCCACCCTCACTTGAACTGGGGTTGAAGGGTCAAAGGCAAAATTTACCAACCAATTTCTCCAAATAGAAATAAACTATATTTATAATTACCTCTGTGTGTGCGTGTGCGCATATATATATATATATATATATATATATATATGACCAGCCCATTACCATAATGATTAGAGTGTTTGCTAATAGTCCAGAAGACCGAAGTTCAATCCCAAGTCGAGTCATACTAAAGACTCAAAAAATGGTACTTGATGCTTCCTTGCTTAACATTCAGTTTTAAAAGATACAGATCAAAGGTAAGTGAAACAATCCAGGAAAAGGAATAGCACCCTCTCCTGCACCTCAGTGTTGTACCTATTGAAAACGGAGCCTTTGGGTTTCCCTCAACTACGTTTGCCCAACTATATAAATGTGTGTGTGTGTGTACAATTACCTTGATTCAAATTAAGTCTTAGATTCAAGGATTTTATTACTATTTATATATAATGAATAGAATATTTATGAACAAGGAAATGTATGTCTGGATTGAATGAATACAGAAATTGTACTAAAGTCTCAGGATTTTGAGCAAATTTGGCTGTCTCAAGCCACCTTAAAAAATGGGAGTTTCTTTTTATGGAATTTAGACAACAATTATAATTCAAATGAGAATGATACTGGTTGATGTGGCACCAGTTGACATCACATGAGAAGGAGTAGAAGTCTAATTATTGAATATATTTAGAATTCCTTGTCCTTATCATAAGAAGATCTTATGGAGGATTGGGGTTTTTGATTTTATAGTTAAAACATTGAGTATTTTGAGCCTTTTTATTGTCGGTCTTGTAGAATATTCGAGTGTTTTTGACAAGAATTTAAAACATGTGAAAAAGCTAGTTCAGATCATTCTATATACAGCTTGAGATAATGAAAATTATGTGTGTGTGTGTGTGTGTGTGTGTGTGTGTGTGTGTGTGTTAATTTATATATATATATATATATATATATATATATAGAGTGTGTCATGTTCATCATGTGACTATGTTAGCTTTAGTGTAATAATTTAACTGACTAGAGATATTGATTGGAAGAATAAACTTAAACCTACTTGTACTTCAGGGGATATCATTTTGGGTAAACATGGTTAGGACAGAACCTCTAAGCTTAAATTCGCTATATTGTTAAATGGTTATTTAGCTGATACAATATAAATATATCCAAACTCCTATCATGGGTGCCAAATTTATGTTTCAATCAGAATTTGTGGGTAAGAAAAGAGTATTGTATGGGTAAGGAAATTTTAAAATAATTAAAAAAAAAAAATATGGGGAGGTGGCAAATGAAAGTTGAGTTAATATACATCCCTCCCAAAATATGAAGTTACTAGTGCTCAAGAGATTGAGAGGATTTGGAACATTTTTCTTAATAAGACTAATTAGCTTTCTTAAGAAAAACAACTCAGAAAAATGACATTTTACACTTTTCTATAATCTTATTTAACCATATTGCAATATGGGCTTTTGCAACTTTATTTTAGACAATCTTTCAGTCAAAGAAAAGAAAATTAATTAGATGAAGTGGGTTTAAATCTTGAACAAGGCTGTGTTTCACTTTTACACCAATGCTCTTGGGAATGGTATAAATCCTTCCTTTCATTCCCCAGTTATGAGTAAATAGTAGAGCAGATTGGGCTCTTTAACCCCTTTTAAGGCAACTAGCTTTGAAGAAGGAAAAACTAAATTCAAAACCAGGAAGTGTGTTGTTCTAATCTCTGTCTGCCTTTATTAACCTTTGCTTTCTGTAGCCCATGTAAATTGAATTTATTATTATTTTTGACTTTGTGAGTTTTTTCACATCAGCTCTAACTGATCATTTTTCACTGGAGTCTCAAATCTATGGTTTTGATGGTTTCAGTTCTTCCTCTAATCTCCTGTTCATTGACAGCCCAGTTGGTTGGGGCTGTAGAATATACTGAGTGCATCTCTGCAGAAGGTTAAGATCCCTCCCACAACCAATGAATGTCTTGGAGATGACACTAAGCCATCTGATGGTGAGGCTCCAGTCATGGAGCTTTAGGGAATTTGGAGTTCTTTTTCATTGCCATTGCTTCCAGGTCCACTCTGACTTGGAATAGTAGCACTTGATAGGGTCCTATCTATGGGTCAAATAAAACTGTTTGGCATTTAAACTGTGTGCAAACAAATGACTCATGTTAAACTGAATTGTTAGAAATAGAACTCTTTTACCATCTTACTGTGATTAAACAGATGACTGTCTAATTGAATTTTTAGGGATAAAGAGCAATGCTTGAAACCATTTAACTCTGTGCAAATGAATGAAGTGTTGAATAGAATAATTAGTATCAAAAAGCAATACTTGTAACCACTTGACTGTCTGAAAACAAATGATTAATATTGAATAGAATCATTAGTGCTAGATAGCAATAATTGAAACCATTTAACTGTGTAAAAATAATAGCAAAATTAGTGTGCAAACAAATTGTAACTCTTTTAAAAATGAACTTACCAATAAACTATCCACTTACAAATCATATATGCATATCTATTTAACTGTGTCCAAACATGATTAATAGTAAATAGAATTATCTGTGTTAGACAGAAATACTTGAAACCATTCAACTCTGTGCAATAAATGAACTTACTCATTTAAAATATTATCAGCAAAATGTTTAAAAATCATATATATTTAATATATGTCTATAAACAGGATGTGGCATTAAATAACCAAGTATGGTTGATATGCCATAAAACCAAACCAAAACAGTTCATCAAGTCTCTTTTCCAGGTACTTAGGGACTGTTTCAAGGATCTCAATGATGATTGGTATATTTGTCAGTTTAATTCAACAGCTTTATTATTATTTTTATTTTAGTACTTTGAGTCTTTTTCACACCAGTGTTAACTGATGGTTTTTCGAGTCTGAGTGACAGCAAGTCTCCTGGACTCTTCTCAGTATTCTGGCTGATTTTAATGATGCTGTAGTCTTGATGGTCTCCCCTTGTCCTCTGATTTCAAAGTCTTCTTGTCACTTTACTAAGCCTTTGGAGATTGTTCCGAGTGCCCCAATTATGACTGGTATCACCATCGTCTTCACGTGCCATAGTTTTTTTTTTCTTTTTTAGTTCTCTGGCAAGATGTACTTACCTTTCTTTTTGTTTTTTTAAATTTTTACTCTGTGTTCCACCAGGATGTCAAAGTCTACTATTTGGCAGGTTCTCTTTTTTTCTTTTGTAATAATAATAATAATAATAATAATACTCAGATTTTGTATGAGTTTATCAGTCAATGTTTTAATATATATGTTCTTTGCTCCCTAATAAAAATTGAGCAGTTATTTGTTTTCATACCAAGTTGATACATTAAATTACTAAGTTGGAATATGGCCAGGACTGACCTTGTATTTCATTGATTGATCAATGAATTTAAGCCTCTTTTAAACTGTCTTGCCAATAGCAACAGGAAAATAATGAAGATTTGTGTCTCTTCTGAACTTCCTGTTGTGAATGACATAAGAGGTTAAATAAAAGAATCACTTGAATAGATAATAAATAGGCAGCTTGGATCAGTGAATAATTTTCTGTGTATTTCATTTACATTTGCTTAATGTTGTAAAAATAGATACAAGTAATATGATTATTAAACTTCTTGTGAACAAAAAGCACATTTATTTTTAGCAATAGTTAGCTATTATATGATAGTTTATTTATATATATATATATATATATATATATATATAACTGGGCCATTGGCCTAATGAGTAGAGTGTTCACCAATGGTCCGGGAGACCAGGGTTCAATCCTAGGTCAAGTCATACCAAAGACTCAAAAAATGGTAATTGATGCCACTTTGCTTAACACTCAGCACTATAAGGATAAAGTGTAAACAAGGGTAAAGTAGAACAATACAGGGAAAGGAGTAGCAGCCTCCCCTACACCTTAGTGTAGTAGCTATTGAAAAGGTAGCCTTCAGGTCACCCTCGACTAAGGTCATCAACTTTTTATATATTTGATTAAATAATAAAGACACATTTTGTCTATATAATTTTATTAGGATCCTTTCAAGTTTCCTGACAAGTATTTTGGTTTTGGTTAGAGTTGGTAGATGAATTTACAGAAATTGTCCCCGAGTACTTTCAGACCTTTCAGAGGTGATCAACAGGGGTTGGTGGCCTATGAAAGGTCTGAAAGTGCTTGGGGACAATTTCAGTAAATTCATTTATCAACTCCAACCTTATCTTGGTTGTTGTTATCATCATATTTTAACTGTTGTTCCTTCTTGTTTGGTTTGGTTTGGTTTGGTTTGGTTTCTTTTGTTTAATGGCATATCAACCTTCGTGGGTTATTTAATGCCAAAGCCATTCTCCTAGAAGAACAGTAGTGTTCCTTCTTGTCTTCTCAACCCAATTGGCTGGGGCTGTAGAATACAAAGACTGCATTTCTGCACAGGGGTAATAACCTCCCTTCAAGTGTTCTAGCTATGATACTAAAGAATCTGATGGTGAGGTTCCAGTAATGCTGCAGCATTGGGGAATGCAAAATACTCCTTTATTACTCTGATTGTGTCTTTTCTATGGGTCAAATGACTTATGCTAAATTGAACTGTTTGATCATTTAACTGTGTATAAACAAACATCTGTTGTTTAATTGAATTCTTAGTGATACATAGCAATATTTGGGACCATTTAACTGTGAGCAAAAGAATGAGCTGAGGCTTGTTTAAGAACATGATCTACAAAATGTGTTAACAAATCATATATATTTAATATATATGTATAAAGAGGATTTGACATTAAATAACCTAAAATGGTTGATATTCTATGAAACCAAACCAAACCTTCTTGTCATCTTTGGGTGTTGTAGTCAGTAATTTTTTGGGTGTTTTGAACTGGACTTTTTATTTAATTCATGGGAGTAGTTTTCATTCTACTGTCTATACATGGAATTTATTGCATTGAGGTCACATAGCCAAATAACTAATAGCATTGATTAAGATGTATCTAGTTATGTGGGTGTTATATAGTAGCACCTGGTAGGGTCCTATCTATGGGTTAAATAGGACTGAACAATGTACTTATGTTAAACTGTATTGTTTGAAACAACTGTTTTTACATTTAGCTGTGTGTAGACAAAAAACTGTACTTATGCTAAACTGAATTGTTTGAACTAGAAGTGTTTTAACATTTAAACTGTGTACTTATGCTAAATTGAATTGTTTGAAATAGAACAGTATAAGAGTGGATTTGGAATTAAATAACCTACAATGAATGATATGCTATCAAACCAAACCAAACCAAAATTACTTAATTCAGCATTAAATGATTTGAAAAGAGTTGATACGCCCTAAAACAAACCACCAACCAACCAACCTTCATTGCCATTACTCCCAGGTTCACTCTGATTTGGATTGCTAGTACCTGTTTGGGTCCCATCTATGGGTCAAATTGATCTGTTGAAAATTATTTGTGCATGATAGGAATACTTGATGCCATATAACTGTGTAAATAATTTGTACTAAGAATACTTACTTTAAGTTATGCTTGCTTACATAAGATTATTATTTCTTACTTGAAACCATATAACTGTGTGCATTTGTAATGTAATAATTACTATTGTAGGAGAGTAAACCTGAATAAGGCTGTTTGCATTGACACAGCACTAATATAATTAAGCAAGTTATAAATCCAACTATTCTCCCTCCAGCTATAGTTAATAATTGACTGGGCTCTATAAACTTGTTATGGCAAATAGTCTAGGAGAAAGAAAACTCTGAATTCAAACCTGTTAAACTCTGTTTAAGAAAGAGATATTGTGTTGCATCCTACTCCTGTGGAGGGGGTTGGTATATATATATATATATATATATATATATAGAGAGAGAGAGAGAGAGAGATAGAAATGGTAGATTTTGGTAAATCTGACAAGAGGATAAAAATAAGTGGAAAAGTGGATAAACCAACACTGATAATGGATTCAGTAATATTTCATTCTTTATTGGAAACAGAACTTCTTCATAGATTCTGATGAAGTTCTGTTTCCAATAAAGAATGAAATATTACTGAATCTGTTATCAATGTTGGTTTATCCACTTTCCACTTATATATATTGTCATCCACAGACAGACTGTTTCATTGTATCACAACTCTTCAGTGTGGCTAGACACGTAGGACACTTGAAGCTGTGATTGAAGCCCTCTCATCTTTACATTAGACTTAGTATCATACCGCTCAACCAACAAGTGAACCACATCAGCTCGGTAATTAAAAGGCATTATGTAGCAGCCTTTGTTTGTTTAAATGTTTGCCTTACCGGATACCAGAGTGCTCAATTCTTTCGAAGAGCTTTGCGTCATGTGAGTGGCAGCCGTAAATTCCTTTGCCTTAGTGCTCAAACAAATGACTGTTATTAGATAGAAATAATTGTTTGAAACCATGTACATGATTCCCTTACCTCTAGGCATTTTAATAACCTTGGACTGGTTAAGATGCTGTTAAAATCAATCATTAATTCATTAGAAAGCTGACAAATAAGATGCATAAAAACATCCTTATTTCAACCAATCCTAAATAGTGAAGTATAAGGTTTAGCCATCCATCCATCCATCATACCAGCAAATTGCTTTTAATTCATATTTAATTGGACTGTGTGGAAAAAAATAAACCTCTTTAGAAACAACTATACAAAAAATGTAGATATGGACATACTATGAAGGCGATTTCCTAACATCTCAGTATAAAATAACCCTCCATGGTTTGACATGCCATTAAAGTTATCTAAAGATTTCAGTTGTAAAAAAGAAAATTGTCTATATTTATTAAGTTTTGTTATGTGCAGTACAAGGCCAATAATTAGTGGGAGGTGTCCTCATGGTGTAATGGTTAAAGCGATGGACTGCGTAATTGTAGTAAGTGAGTTTGAACTCCAGTCGCACTATTACATTCACTTTTGGACAAATACCTCCTTATCCTCCCAGCTATGGGTTAAATAGTACCACTATTGTTCTATTATGATGGCTTTGGCATTAAATAACCTACAAAGGATGTTATGCCATTAAACAAACCAAACCAACCAATAATTAGTGTGTTTTTGTCTGCTGTTTGTTCTGTGTGGATCAGAAAGTTTGAGCCTCAAAACGTGGAGAACAACTTTCTGCTTGACTTGCACTAAAAAGTTGTTATTCAATTATAGTTGCACTATTTTGACTGGTAATAGCTGCAACAATGGTGATTGTAGAGGGAGGGATGTTATTGAGTGAAGATAAGTACTTGAAAGCTTTTCCTCCAATTGCTTAAATACCAGACAATGATCGACAAGGAAGTTATTGAGCAAAACATATTTGTGTCCCTGTCTTTTGTAGGAATAAAGTTGGTTCATTAATGTCTTTGCAAAAACATGTGCTCAATTACATTTTGTACTTGTGCTGCCATCTACTATTAGATTTCTGTGTCTTATACATCTTTCTAGATATGTGTGCATACACATAACATGCATACTCTATCATAAAATATCACTAGTTAATAATAAACAGAAACCCGTTCTCTTTTCCTCCGTCATCTCAAAATATAGACTTCTATTCTTTCTTTACACTTTTTCTCTCTATCTCCACCTTTTCAGTCATATCCATCCATGGTTTCTGTTTGTGCACAAGGTATTTTAAATATCTTTACTTATTTATCATAGAATAATGATTAATTCAAATTAGTCTGACCTATTATATACTTTTAAGTATTCCTATCTAATACAAATGATTTGCTAGCCATTATAGAGTTTAAAGTAACTATTCCTGTTTGATGATAATCATTTGTTTGCATGTAGTTATTTTGTTTCAAGTATTTCTATCTAATACTAATAATTTGCTTGCAGTCATGGAGTTTGAAGTAACTATTATCTAATAGTAATGATCATTTGTTTGCACAGTTATATTATTTCAAGTATTACGATTAATAATTTTCAAATTGATCTTTGCCCAATCAGCTAGGGCTGTAGAATACACCGACTGCTTCTCTGCAAAGTGGTAAAACCCAGTCCCCCCAATGAGTGTCCGGGATATGACAATAAACAATCTGATGATGAGGTTCCAGTAATGCTGGAGCTTTGGGAAATGTGGAGTACTCCTTCATTGCCATTACTCCCAGGTTCACTCTGGCCCAAAGTGGTAGCACTTGATAGGATCAAATAGAACTAAACTGTATACTTATGCTAAACTGAGGTGTTTAAAATAGAACTATTTTTGACATTTAACTCTGTGTAAACAAAAGCTATACTCATATTAAACTGAATTGTTTGAAATAGAACTGTTTATATGTAGAAAAATGGATTTGCCATAAATAACCTACAATGGTTGATTTGCCATAAAACTAAACCATACCAAACCAAACAGTTGTATTTGAGTTAATACCACTTAACAGGTAATACCAATCAATCCAGGTTAGAATGGATTGAAAGTAATGGCAACACAGGTGACTCACACTCCTGAGAGCCTTAGAAATGGAGCCTCACTATCAGTTAATTATCATACCCAAATTTTGAGTGGGGATTTATCTCTCTGTACAAGATGAAGTCAGTGTATTCTCATTTCTCTGACAGGGCCAAGAGTACATATTAACAAGAAGAAAAATAATATACATACGGTCTAGAAAAGAAAGTAGGAAGTGTTTATGCTTGATTGATACTTTATTTTGAATGTTCAAAATGTCCTCTTTGGGAAATACTTCCTTACAGTAAAAATGGTGAGGTGTTACATCTTGAAAACAAATTAAATTGTAGCCTAATGAGTTGGGGCTGTAGAATACTCTGACTGCATCTCTGCAGAGGAGTAACACCCCCTCCACTCCCAACAAGTGTCCTTGATATGATACTAAACCATCTGATGGTGAGGCTTGGAGCTTTGGGAAATGAGGAGTACCCATTTATTACCATTATTCCTTGGTTTACTCTGACGTGAGGTGGTAGTACCTCTTAGTGTCCTATCTATGGGTCAAATAGAATTGTTTAACCATTTGACTGTGTGCAATCAAATGAATAATCTTAAATTGAATTGTTAATTGTTTTCAAGTATTGCTATCTAACACTGTGTGCAAACAAATGATTAATATTAAATAGAATTTTTCATGTTAGGTAAGAATACTTGAAACCACTTAACTGCGCGCAAACAAATAAGATCTGGCTTGTTTAAAATGTTACCAACAAACTATTCATTTATGAATTGTATATATTAAGTGTATATGTATTAACAGGACTTAGCATTAAATAACCTACAAGGGTTGATATGCCATAAAACCTAACGAATCTATCAAACTGGTAAAGAATCTCAAAGAGTCTTTAAATTGTGATTCATATGTATATACTTAGTGAGGAGGATGAGTTTGCCTATATGATAAAATGTATTTATTTCAAAGAATATCCTGTTTAACAAGTGTTTCTTTTATGTGTGTAAATCTTTGAGTTCAGTGAATAGATT
>OY757913.1:86300781-86350781 GCA_963585895.1 Sepioteuthis lessoniana | reverse complement strand
TGGTAGTACTTGTTAGGATACCATCTATAGGTCTGTTGAAAAATTATTTGTGTTTGATTGGATTGTGTGCAAATAAAAAAAAAAAACCTTAAGAAACAGCTACACAGAAAATGTAAATATGATCATGCAATGAATGTGATTCCTTGACCTTTCAGCTGAAAATGACCCTAGAATGTAAAATCGGTCAGTGTTTTGGCCGATCTATACTTTAGCCCTTGTAGAGTGTAAAATTTTGCAGTGGAGTGGGGATGAGAGAAAAATGGTATGCAGAGGAGGAGACACAAAATGACATTTAAAAGTAATCATAGATTATGTGCATCTGAAGAATGAATAGATGGAAAGATTCTCTTAGCAAAACCAGCTCTATGAAGAAAGGGTTTGCTTGTCTGAACAATTTCTGATATGTTGATGTTATTTCTCAAAGTTATAGACTAGTTATTTACTAAGCTTAGCTTCGTTGTAGCATAAGGCCAGAATTATATGGCACCCAGAGAGAATTAAACTCACAAACAATGCTCTCTTAATCTAGCTTACTAACCATTACACCATGTATGTAATTTTTTAGATTTATATATTTTTGAATTTTTTTTACAGCTGCAGCAAATCACTCTCTAGGTTTCCAATATGCATTTGAAATGATTGAAAACTCTGTCAAGATGACAGGTAAGTAACATCTTAGTCTCCTTGTCTTGTTGAGCATTTATTTGATGATTGTATCATAAAAATGGGAATTCTTCCAAGTTGTAGCTGTGTCAGTACTACTATATGGTTGCACCACTTAGACTTTAATGAAACACTTGGAAAAAAAAGCTAGATCAGAACTACTCAAGGATGCTGCATGCTGTTTTGATTTAATCCTGGTAGCAGCACTCTACAAAACAGCAGTTGTATGGCCACTTATTTCCTTTCTCACAAACCATTCAAGTAAGATGAGCAAGACGTACTCAGCACTGCTGTAGAAGTGAGAATGAACTCATAAGCAACATTCTCCTATGGACTCAGCACTGTTGGCTGACTAGCAAAATCTTACAATTATCAGCTCTGTGTGGACACTTAAAGGCTTACCAAAAGTGATGGCTGATAGGGATGGATGGCGAGAGAGAATCAAAGAAATCCATGCTGGTTGCATGTATTTATGATACATACACATACAAAATGGTGTGAAACATTGGTTGATGTCATACAACAGTCATTATTCAAATGAAGATGGTGTTACCCAATGAGGTACTATGTGATGATATGCAATCATTATAAGAAAGAACATTATATCTATTGTGTAATGTCGACTAGCAACTCTCTGGCCATCACTATTCTCATTTGAATCATAATTGTTGCACAATGTCAACCAATGCTACAATAGCCAATACCAAATTTGTTTAAAATTAATCATGTAAAAAGCCAATTCACCCCATTCTTTTAAATGACTTAAGACAATGAAAATGAAACTAGTTTAAATCATCATCATCATGTTGCGGTGCTAGCATGGATCTTCCTGACGCTCTCTCGCCACCCGTCTCTATCGCCTACCTCTACAGGGAGGTCTTCCTGGTTACATCCTGTATCAGCACAGAGCTGTTGTATATAGGTTCTCGCTGGTTGTCCTACCTTTGCTTGTCCATGTAAAGGGGTCCACAGGGGTATATCATCCTTACTTGTCCAGTTTCGGTTTCTTTGTTTAATGGCATATCAACTCTTTGTAGGTTATTTAATGCCAAAGCCATTCTCCTAGAGAGAACAGTAGAGGTACTATTTAACCCATAGCTGGGAGGATAAGGGGGTTCATACCTTTCCCAAGGGTATTTGCCCGAAAGTGAACATAATAGTGCGACTGGAGTACGAACTCGCATACTACGATTCTGCAGTTCATCGCTTTAACCATTACACGACGAGGACACCCCCCACTTACTTGTCCAGCAGTGTCCCGCTTGTCTGGTTTGTCTAACTTTGATAGTTTTCATGATGGGTGGTAGGTGGCTGTACAGATGCAGTTTTGTGGGGGTGTTGCCTCCAGGACTTGTTCAATATAACTTGCAGCATTATATATATATTTGTGTGTGTGTATATATATATGTATATATATATATATATATATATATATATATATAAAACCAGTTTCATTTTCAATGCAAAGCTCTTTGAAAGAATTGAGCCCTCTAGTAGCCGATTGGGTATAAAAATGTAAACAAACAGCTGCTGCTGTTGCTACATAAATACCTTAACAATTCCCTTAGCTAAACATGGTATGCTTGTTGGCCAAGTGGTCTGAGACTTAGTCTAATGTAAAGTTGGATGGGTTTCGATCCTGGATTTGAGCGTCCTACGTGTCTAGCCACACTGAAGAGTTCTGACTGAACGAAACAGTCTGTCTGTGGATTACAATATATATATATATATATATATATAAAACCAGTTTCATCTTCATATATATATATATATATATATATATATATATTTTGTTATGAGGCATCAATTCTATTTCTTAGGTTAATATCTCACTGAAAATCAAGATAATGCAAAAGTTGTATTACATTGCTAGTTCTTAGGTTCTCCACAATTATACAAATAATTTAGATAATAAAAAAATATAAAATAACTGTTTTAAGGAACTCTCAGGAAGCTTTTGGAGTGCTCTATGAGATTCCCATAATGGTCTTAGCATCGTTATATAATAAAGGTTAAAAAAAAATAAAGCATGTGAGTCTGTTGTTTCTGTACTTCCACTATGGTGACCTTAACTCTGGCTTATCCACTGGTTCATGGACTAGAGAGTCCGAATGAAAGAATCCAAACTCCATAACAAAAAGCTGCTAAGAGGATAAATTCAGTAAAATACCATTTTCTGGTTTCACTGACCAATTCCTTAATTTTTATGTTTGGATATTTCCATTTTCTTTACGAACTTGTAACTTATCAATTACTACTTATTGCTCATCTATCACTTTAAATAGTTTTACAATAGATTTTTTTGTACTCTTTCTTTTAATTAACTCTTGGGTTAAACAATGAGGCCTTGGCGTTTTGATATTTGTATTATATGCTGTAATTAATTAAAATCTCTCTTTTCTTTTTTTACTTTTTTAAGGCTACTGTGTGTGTGCGTGTATATATATTATCCATGCTGATGGCGTGACATGATGATGATTATAGAGAGAGAGAGAGAGAGAGAAAATGGTAGATTTTGTTAAATCTGACAAGATGATAAAAATGTGGAAAAGTGGACACACTAAACACTTACAATAGGTTTCATAGTAAGTGTTTGGTCTATGCACTTTTCCACTTATTTTTATCAGATATATATATATATATATATATATATATTATTAACATCTTGAGATATATATATATATATATATATAGTAACAGTGTTGGTTGTCACTGATTCACTTTGTGGATTTTTGTCGAACCAAATGCGATATAATTTGGAGAGTGCTCAATATCTGAGAGAGAGCTATTATATAATAATAATAAATAGATATATATATTAGATTTTATATATTTAATGCCATAGAAGTTTGTCTGTGATTTTAGGTTTCATGAAGTTTTACAAACTTTGTAAAACTTCAGGAAACCTAAAGTCGCAGACAAACTTCCTTGGCATTAAATATATAAATCTAATCTATATTTATTTATTATATACATAGATGTTAATGATAATAAAAAATAACTTCCTATTATGTAAGCATTACTTTTCAATCACCCTGTTTGTGTGTGTGTGTGCTCGTGCATGCATATCATTTAAAAAACTTTCAGTATTTTAAAATTACACACACGCATACATATGTTCTATGTTGTAAGAGGAACTCCTGATTCTGGATCTCTTAATTGATTTACAGCTTCTTTATGAGATTTAAGTTTTTATTGACACAGGCAACCAATTTTATTGAGATGGCTCTGCTTTGACTTCTAATGTGATTATGCATGGCCTCTTTCTTATTTTGTCATGATGATATGCTAAATTCCTGGTTTAACTATGCGTTGGTGGTGCTTGAAATTTTATGACTCAAATAGACAAAGTATTGCATACAAATTGCTGGTCCTTGAAAAATTTCATATGTTTTTGAGTTTATTTAATGCAGTGTTAAGTTTTATATGATTGTTTTCATGTTTTGTCATTTTTCCATTATAATGATTTTTTTTTGTTGTCTCTGTGCAGAAAAAGATGACCGTGTGATGATCATGTACATTAGCCGTGGTTTGTTATCGTCTTTAACGGAAGCCAGGGATGTGTTGGATACCATTGCATACCACAATAACAAGTTACACTTCAATGTAATCATCAACACTTATGCCGTGATTGACGGTGAGATTTTTACACAATTCCTCATTTTTTTGTTTTGTCTTTAAGTTAATTTGTTTTTTGCTTTGATTTTTTTAATGTATAACTTTAAAAATGGGAAAAAGAAAAAAAAGATTTACAAAACCTTGATTTGTTCAGTTTAAATCCAATGAAGAGTAGGATGTTTTAATACACAATTTCTCTTTTTATTTGTTTTTAAAATTCAATTTTTTTACTTTGATTTTTTATGTGTAACTTTAAAAAAGTTGAAAAAAGAAAAAAAGATTTACAAAACCTAATTTGTTCAGTTTAAATCCAAATGAATGTTTCAATACATCAATTTTGCAAATGAAGACAACCTGCCAAATTTGAAAATCAGTATTCAAAATCATAGCTTTTATCCAATCTAAGTCATTACATTTTAACATGAGTGAGAATTGTGTTACTACTTTGGCCATAAAGTCAATATTATTAGTAATCAGAGATTTGGAGTGTCTTTGGTATGACACTAAACTGCATCCAGTCCAGTGGTAAGGCTTTGGTTCTGAAGCTCTGGGACATGTAGCATCACCATTTGTCCACTCTGACTTGGAGTGGTCATACCTGTTTGTGTTTAATAGATCTTTGAGATAATATTTAAAATGGCTATGAGCTACATCAATTGTTTGGAAATTATCAGTATTAGATAAGAATACTTGAAAGAAATTGTGTACAAATTATTTGTATTATCTGGGAAAAATTACTCAAAGCCATATAAATCTCTTACCTGATATACAGGTTTTGACATTTAACTGTGTGTAAACAAAAACTATACTTATACTAAACTGAATTGTTTGAATTAGAACTGTTTGACTAAACTGAATAGCTTGAAATAGAAATGCTTTTGACAATTAAACTGTGTACTTATGCTGAACTGAATTGTTTAAATTAAAACTGTTTGTATAAAAATGGATTTGGCATTAAATAACCTACAAAGGTTGATATGCCATAAAAACCAAACCTGATATACAGCTACTTCAGTTTGTCAATTAGTAAATGTATAGGCTATGTTCTTTTTATGGTTTGATATTTGTTTTAATAGTTTCTTGTTTCTCTCTATATATACACTCATTTTAATGAAAGTAATTTCTAATTGGGATGAGTTGGCAAATCAAAATAAATAGTTTAATTCTATAAATCCCTGATTGTTAAGATTTTTTTCTTGTCAATAACATTATAATGTTTGTTTTCATTTAAAAATTTTTTTTACTGATAATATTAATAGAAGATGTGTATTCAAATTTTACTCCCTGTATTCACCTCAGATAGATAATAGACCATTCTGTTTTGATAATGAGGAGAAAAAAGCGAAGAAAAATAATGTGTTACTCATCAGAGCAAAAGAACAAAAATATAAGAAAGACAGAAAATAACGCTATACATCAGATGCTTATTGTCTTGCTCAATGGTAGGAAAAAAGGAAAGAAGAAAGAGAAAGAAACAAAAAATAAATATAAGGGACAACGAATAAAAGAAATAAAGAATGCTTTTGTTAACACTAAAGTAGTAAAGGGAGCAAAGTTTTTGTTTTTAATGTGTATTATTCCCCTTTAATTAGATTATTATAAAAAATAAACATGATTGTTTATTTCATTTTGGAGAAATAGTAGATTTTGGTAAATCTGACAAGATGATAAAAATAAGTGGAAAAGTGGATAAATCAAACACTTAAAACGCGTTTTTCTTGAATAAAGAACGAACTAAACCCGTTGTAAGTGTTTGATGTATCCACTTTTCAACTTATTTCATTTGATAAAAAAAGGAATTTCCTTGCGTACTACTAGTTATTTAAGACTTTTTCTGAAAGGATTTCAATTCTTATATGATGTTTGTCTCCAGTAGGTACGGGGCAATCCTCGTGGCGTATTGGCTAACGTGCTGGATTACGCCCTGGAAATAAACGAATTCAAACTCCAGTTGCGCTATTACATTGATTTTCGGACTAATACCCTTGGGAAAGGTATGGAGTCCCTTATCACCCCCCCCAGCTATGGGATAAATGGTATCGCTGCTGTTCTCTAATAAAGGTGGCTTTAGCATTAAATAACCCACGGAGGTTGATATGTCATGAAACAAAGAAATCAAACAAAACATTGATAAGTACTTTTAGCGTCAATGCGTAAATCCAAGGGACTTAACTCGTTTTCACTTTTATAACCGTCGATTCTACTCGGAAGCCAGGATGTTTAAAAGAAGAATGAACATTTATATTCTAACTCAAATCCTTTTGCTAAAATGCATTTATTATTTCTAAAAATATCTTTAAAAATATGACGAATAAAAATAAAATTCTATCAATTTGACATGTAATAATTTCTGTACTCACAGCTGAAGAGATATAGTATGTGTTTTATACATTAAAATCAAAATTAAATATTATTGTTTAAAACTTGCTTTTTTTCTTAAAGATATCAGAGATTAAATTCATTAGTAGGAAATATATGAAATCATTTAAAGACTCATGGCAGTAACAAATTGGCAGGTATTTAATGACTTACGAAAAGAATTTAAATTCAAAGGGATGAAGAAATCGAATAGTAGTTGACAAAAGTAAAAAAAGAAAAAATCTAAAGAAAAAACCAAAAAGAGTAAAAAAAAAAGAAGGGGAAAACCTCCCAAAACTCCTAATTATTTGGAAAGATTGGTAAGTTTTTTTGTTGTTTTTTTTCTTTCTCTGACTAAGTCTAGTTTTGTTGAAGTGTAATCAGCAGAGTTAAATAAAAGAAGATTGTAGAGATCCTTTTACTTGCAGAGAGCCTGTTAGTATTTGGTGATATAAAGCATTTCTAGCACAGAATTTGAATGACATTTTTTTCTTCCCAAATTTCAGATGCCAAGCCGATAATGTATGAAAAGAGCTTTCTACAAGACATTGCTGACCAGAACTATGGCAAATATGATGTTCCTTTTGCTAATTCATCTTCAGTTTTGGTAAGTTGTTCTTGTATCTACTGTACTTATTTGTATAACACACACTCATAACTTTGAACTACAAAATGCTTTGGTGGGGAGAGGGATTCTTGTGTATAATACATACTGACCTTTTAGAATTGGTAGCAGCAAAATTTGGTACTTGTTCAACTTTTTATCAGTTTGTACTGACTAGAAATGATAATTTATATAGTTGACATTGTCTTAAAACACAAAATTTACCTAGTATCTAAAGTGAACACATGGACATGTTCATGCAAAAATACAAGCATGTTGCAAAAATAACCTCACATTTGGAGAAACAAAATTATCAACACATGTTCCAGTAGATAATTCTCATAGCATCCGATTTTCTTGTATTATGGTTAGAGAGTTATCTACTGAAGATGGATATCAAGAGCTTGGTGAGGTTGCAGTAAGTGGTAGTTCCCAACTTCCAAGACCTTTATAAAGCATGTATCTTATATGCTTTTTAAATAAGTAGCTAGGTTTACACTATTATCATATTTACCCAACCCCTCTGCTCGGGCAGGATATAACACAAGGTCAATGTTTGAATTCAGTTTTTTTCTTCTCTTAGACTAGTTGCCTCACCAAGGCTGAAGAACCTAGTCTGTCCTATTATTTACCCATAGCTGGAGGGAGAATAATTGGATTCATACCTTTCCCAAGGGTATTAGTGCTATGTGAAATGCAATCAGACTCGTTCAGGATTTGAACTCGTGTCGCCGTGTCCATTTCCTACGACGATAACCATTACAACACAGACACTTCCAGGTTTACACTATTATAGTTTATCATTATTTCATGTTAAAGTAAAGTTAATTTTTTTCTTTTGTGCTTCCAGCGAGGGATGATGGTGGCCATTAACAAAACCAAAGATCTCAGTTCCACTGTCGGCAAGTTTTACTTGCCTCTCAACCAGTCAGACAAGTATCTGCCTGTCTTCTCTTTGCCTTATACGGATGAAGCTGACAAAGGTAAGTCATTTGAAATGTTCTTCTCTGTCTTTCCTCTATCTAAAAATATCAGATACAGGCAATGCTCCTACTGATTTTTTTTCATGACTGAAAGTAGGACTAAAAGTAGTTTAGTTTGGTTTATTTCTTGAATGGCATATCAACTCCATATTGGTTATCTATTTGATCCAGTTGTAAATGTTTCTTTTCATCTCTCCCTATCTAACGTCTCTGTATATCTATCTATTCGAGTTGCTTCAAAAGTAATGTCTCTTATTCATTTTCACAGAAACTACAACAGGTCTTTTGCAATGTTCTCCACTTTCCTTCCTGTTCATAAAATATTTCAGCCCAGTGAGCTGGGACTGTAGAATATGTAAATTGCATCTTTGTAGAGGTGTAAGACTTTAAATAAGTGTGTTGTATATGACACTAATCTGCATCTGATGGTGAGGCTCCAGTTCTGGAGTACCTCTTCATTACTATTACTCCCAGGTCCACTCTGAATTGACATGGTAGCACCTGTTAGGGTCGCATCTATGGGTACAATAGAACTATTCAATCATTTACTATACTTGAAACCATTTAACTGTGTGCAAACAAATGATTGATATATTAGATATATATATTTTGTAAACATAAGTCAATGAAGTTAAATAGTTCCAAGTATTGCAATGTATCACTAACAATTCATCTAAACATCAGTCATTTGTTTACACACAGTTAAATAATCAAACAGTTTTATTTCAAACAATTCATTTGAGCATAAGTTATTTGTTTGCTCTCAGTTTAAATGTCAAACAGTTCTATTTGATCCATAGATTAGACCCTTTCAGGTGTCACTACTCTAGGTCAGAGTGAACTTGGGAGTGATGGCAATGAAGGGGTACTCCACATTTCCTAAAGCTCCAGCATTACTGGAGCCTGATCATTAGATTGTTTAATGTCATATCCGGGTTGTAGTATTATATAAGAATACTTGATACCATACAACCATGTGTAACTTATTTGTATTTGCTAAGAATACTGGATATCATATCAACTATGTTCAAACAAATGATTATAGACAAATCAATAGTGCAATTTATAAAAAATGCAATGTGATATTGAAAATAATAACCATAATCAATCATTTAGAAATGAATCCAATTTCAGCTTTAAATAACTTATAAGGAGTTGATATGCCATTAACCAAATAAACCTAAACATCCTTGCTCAGTCGGTTGGGGCTGTAGAATACACCGACTGCTTCTCTGCAAAGGGGTAAGACCCCCCCCCCCCCGCTCTCAACAAGTGTCCTGGATATAACACTAAACAATCAGATGGTGAGGTTCCAGTGATACTGGAGCTTTGGGGAATGCGGAGCACTCCTTCATTGCCATTGCTCCCAGGTCCACTCTGGCCTGGAGTGGTAGCACCTGAAAGGGCTCTATCTATGGGTCAAATAGAACTAAACTGTGTATGTATGCTAAACGGAATTACTTGTAACAGAACAGTTTTGACAATTAACTGTGTGTGGACAAAAACTATATTCATACTAAACTGAATTCATTGAATTAAAACTGTTTGACTAAACTGAATAGTTTGAAATAGAAATGATTTTGACAATTAAATTGTACTTATGCTAAACTGAATTGTTTTAAATAGAACTGATTATTTGTATAAAATAGATTTGGCATTAAATAACCTACAAAGGTTGATATGCCATAAAACCTCAACAAAAAACCGTGGTGTAATTGCTGGAGGTGCCCGTGGTGTAATTGTTATCATCGTAGGAAATGAACACGGCGACACGAGTTCAAATCCTGGACGAGACTGATTGCATTTCACATAGCACTAATACCCTTGGGAAAGGTATGAATCCAATTATTCTCCCTCCAGCTATGGGTAAATAGTAGGACAGACTAGGTTCTTCAGCCTTGGTTAGGCAACTAGTCTAGAAGAAGGAAAACTCTGAATTCAAACCTGTTAAACTCTGCTTAAAAAATTGACCTTGTGTCATATCCTGCTCGAGCGGAGGGGTTGGTAAATAGGATAAAACGTCAACAACCAATCTAAGCCTCCGCTTCTCATATTTTGGAAGCCAGTGTCCTGGAAAAATATATACTCACTATGATTTATTATAAAATATTTATTTATATATATATATTTAGATTTTATAGTCCAAGTTAATGAAGACAAGCACAGAAAATTCTAAGGTAACCCAGGCATTTGAACTTGATGATCATTCTTTATCCAGTCACTGCTAATAACGAAAACAGACAGAATTACAAACATTATTTAGTTATCACAGGTGTTCAAACTCATGACCGTTTTGCTTAAGGCTCTGCAGATGAAATTGTAAACTTCTCAAATAGTTTCAACTTTATTTGGATGCATTCTATTTCATTTGTTGCTATAAACTCATTGATTATTGCAGATTTCGTGCTATAAAGTTAAACGACTCAATTAAATGCAACAATTATGGTAACAGGGCACCTTTGTATCCCTATGTTACAATTGAACACCATGTAAACTTATCAAGGATCAAAGTGTGTATACATTTTTTAGGATACCCTATATTCTCCCCAGGTTAATTTCTCAAATAGATAATTACCTTATTAAAAAGCCTTTAATGACAGAAATCATAATTTATTTTTGAATTATTGATAAGGCAATTTGAATTGTTTGTTTTGTTTTGGTGTTTGCTTTTAAAATATAAAATATGATTTTTTTCAGCATTGACTATGAGCATCAGTCAAGCATGTATCCATGACGGAGATCTAATTGGTGTGGTTGGAGTGGATCTCCACATGGAAGATATTGCTCAGGATATCACTTACTTCAACCAAGAGGAAGACTCTTATGCATTTATCATCAACACAGACGGTAAGCAGCAAAAGTTATCTCCCTTGGTTCTTTTCATTCATTTTTTCTTAAAAGATCTTATTTTAATGATTCTAAAGAATTTAAAAAAGGGAGGGGTCAAGTTTGGACGCTTTTTAAATTTTTTTAAAATTATTTTTTGAAACCAACTTTTGTGCTGTAAAAGACATGTTTAAAAAAATGTCTGAAATTCTAGGAGGAAGCACCTTGGATTAATCATTGTAATCTGAATTTGTGCCTGTACCACTGACTGCAGTTCTTATCTGTCAGAATCTACAGATTAAAAAAAAAATCTTATTGTTGTTTTTGCCATAGCACTTCAAGTCATGTGTTTTTGATTTTAACTCAGATGTATCTTGTCCTCAGTTATCCTTGATACAGTAATGTTTCCAAATTTATTACCTCCCTAACTGAAACAACATCAGCCGAAAAGTAGTGGTAAACACAAAAAAGCTGAAGATACTCATTTCTAGATTACAGAAGAATCATCATCATTACTTCTAATATTTTATTATTATGTTGCATCCAAAGTTTTGTAATATTTTGCCAGGTTGTAGTTTGTGGTGTGTATGCCATGTGACTTAAGCTGTGGAAGGTACCCACTATGGTTAGTAGTATCACAATCGTAGTTGCACTGAGATGTTGTGCATTACTTCCCTTTGTGTGTGATTTAAAAGCTGTATAGATGAATGTGCAATGTTGTTGAATTCAGGAACAACTT
Organism: Sepioteuthis lessoniana; assembly: GCA_963585895.1. NCBI lineage: Eukaryota > Metazoa > Mollusca > Cephalopoda > Myopsida > Loliginidae > Sepioteuthis > Sepioteuthis lessoniana. The sequence goes on along the minus strand of OY757913.1, from coordinate 86,338,990 downwards.
ATGCTTTATGAATTCAAACTGGGCTATAACTCTGCAGAAGCCATCAAAAACATTTGCTGTGTGAAAGGTGAAGGTGCAGTAGATATCAGTGCAGTAACCAGATGGTTTAAGAAATCTTGCTCATGATTATCCAAGGTCAAGTAAGCCCAAAACTGTGGATTCTAAGGCTGTGATTCATGCCATAGAGCCAATAGATGGTGAGTATTAAGTGAGCTTAGTATCTCACAGTTCAGGGTGGTTGGTCAACTTCAGAACTGGAGCTGCTAAATTATCTCATATTGCAAAACTTTTGACTCATCTTAGTATCATAGTAAATTTTACCATTCCAGCAGATGAAAAGTTGAAGAAAAAAAAGATAAATACCTGGATCTTGACAGAGAGCTAAAACACGTGTGGAAAGTAATGGCTATATCAATTGTAGTTCGTGCCTTCACTAAACAACTTGGTTAAACAGCTATTTTTTTTCAGGTTTATGTGCACACACACACACACACACACATGATAAAACATACTAGTTACAATATCCCTTATTTAGATAAATTTTTATCAATTATTAATAAATCTTTATTTTAATAGTTTTGAATATATATATATATATATATATATATATATATATATGTGTGTGTGAGTACATGTTTTTATTGTCATTTGACAAAGAAAATGCTATCGTTTAAAAATATGCACAATGAATATTAGATTATAATGAAATGAAGATAGTTATTATTTCTTCATGTATATGTTTACAACCAACCCATAAATAATTGTTAGTTTTAAGTATCAATTTTATGATAATTGTTTGGATGCATTTACTAATAATCAAGTATTCTTTTTCTCCTTTCAGGCTACACAATCATGCATCCTTCCTTCAGTCGACCCATCAAAACCCGGCTGCAGCCAATGCACACAGACATAAAACATTTTGAAAATGTACCAGACTTTCAACGTATACGGGCAGCTATTTTACAGTAAGCAGTTACCTTTCATCATGTTATGATTTTGCAGAGTATCATCCTTTTTTTTAAACCCCTCAAATGATTTGATTATTGTTCATCTCTGATCTCTGAGTTGTTGATTATTTCTCCAAAGCAAAGTGCCTTATAATCATATTACAGAGAAAGAATTAGTCAAAATTATCTACAGTTGAAAATGAATGCCAACTATTTGCTTGATTTTTTTTTTTTCTCGTTTTGCCCTGTTAGTAGTACTTAGAATACACAGACTGTATCTCCTACTGAAGAATAAGACCCCCATCAAAAAAGGTGTGACTTATTGAAATAAATGCCTAATATAGGTGTGACTTATTGAAATAAATGCCTAATATAGGTGTGACTTATTGAAATAAATGCCTAATATAGGTGTGACTTATTGAAATAAATGCCTAATATAGGTGTGACTTATTGAAATAAATGCCTAATATAGTGTGAACGTAATGTATATAATAGGATTTTTTCTGTTTTTTTTGAGATCAAGGAAAACTTAAGAATTAATTCTATGCAAACATGATTGCATTTTTAGAAATAGTGCCATTAATAAATAGAATATTAAGCTTCTGAGCTGTAGATAAATATTAATATCAGTTAAAAGAAGAATTTTGATTTTTATCTGACATATTTATTGAAATTTCTTTAAATTCTTGATTTTACAATTATGACATTTTTTGCGGGGTGTCATTTCTTCATTTTATGTTATTCTATTTTATTATATTTTAAAAAATCTTTTTTTTTCTTTCACAGAAAAGAACAGGGCACTGAAATTGCTCATCTCAGTTTAGTAAACAAGACAGATATAAGTGCAAGTCATTTAGGACCAGAAGGTGGCAATAAAGCTTTTGTCACTTATAGTTGGAGAAAGGTAACAATATATATTTCTCACTCACTCCTTCTTTCCTTCTCTCTCTCATATGCATATATATTTATTTGCTCACTGTAGATTTCAGTTATTATAGCATCCTCATTGATTTGATATTCATAATTAGTTTTTATACAAAGTATATTGATAATTTTAGTCTCTTGCACTGTTCCCAGTGGATCGAATTAGAATTACTTTGAGTTTTATGCTTACTGTTCATGAAAAAGGTAATCTAAATCCACATCAAATGAATGTGAAAATAGCTCTAAAAATTTTGGATTTGTTAAATGCTTTCAGCTGTCTCCTGCTATTTTTAAGAATGATTGAATTTGTTTTTATAGGATTTTTTATCATAAATATTTGAATCCAAAGTTGGGTCAAAGTTGGCTGACTGTAGTTGAGGGTGACCTGAACACTCTCTTTTCCATATCTACTACACCAAGGTGTAGAAGAGGGTGCTACTTCTTACCCTGGATTGTTCCACTTACCTTTGATTTGTACTTGAGTGTTAAAGGAGGCATCAAGTACCATTTTTTTGAGTCTTTGGTATGACTCAACCTGGAATTGAACCCCAGTCTCCCAGGCCATTGGTGAATACTGTAACCATTATGCCAATGGGCCCGGAATTTTCGTTGTCTCAATCTATTTAAAGAATGATGTTACTTTAGGTGGTATTATTTTAAAAGTATACTAATCTCATTTTAAAAAATAATGTACTGTGATCTTCATGTCCTGTTGCTGCAAATTAATTTTTGACAATAGTCCTAAGTGAATGTAAAAACAAATATGCCATTAGAATGCATGTGTAATTAAGTAGTCCTCTTAGAATGAGTGTTTACTGTGTAAATTATTTATACACGCACAATTAACCTAAGTCTCAGAGGGTTAGCATCCTTGTTTGAAAAAGTCAGCTTTATTAGCTGATGTCTGAGGCACCTCCTGAAGATGGAATGCAGAGGGACATTACCTGGGAGGGTTTTCACATTGTACTAATCTTATGTCACATCCTGTAACTGCAGTGGATGTGGGTAAACAATACTCATTTATAGATAAGAATTTACTGAATACATTAGTGTGTCTATTATATGAAGTGTATCAATAATAGTTAACTTTTGCATGTATCTTATGAAAAAAAATTGAATATTAAATTCATGACTCTTGAAAATTAAATGTCAGTATGCATTAAACTTACTGGCTCATTGGCCTGGCGGGTAGAGTGTTCGCCAATGGTCTGGGAGACCTGGTTTCAATCCCAGTTTGCGTCATACCAAAGACTTTAAAAATAGTACTTGATACCTCCTTGCTTAACACTCAGCAATATAAGGTACATATTGCGGGTAAAGTGGAGTAATTCAGGGAAAGGAGTAGCACCCTCCCCTGCACCTCGGTGTAGTAGCTATTGAAAAGGGAGCCTTCTGGTTGCCCTCGACTACGGTTGCCAACTTACTTTTATGCATTAAACTTACAGATCCTAATTTGCATTACAATATTTGCTTGAAAGCATAAATAATAAAATATGGAATATGATCCTGTGAAGGTTGGAAGGAAAAAAATAAAAATAACCTAAAAATCAAATGCATCCACTCCCACTGGGGAAAAAAGAAAAATGAATACAAGCTTATTACCTCGGAAGCCATAGGAAGCAGTATGGTAGATGTGAAGTAAGGCGGATGAATCCAAAGTTGGGTCAATGGCAAGCTTCACCAGATGCTGGGTGGAAGAACCTTCTAGGTCAATTGCTAGGATCAAATAGTTCTGTCAGGAAGTTACTGCTATGAGTCTAATTCAAGCCGTATGTCCAAAGTGCATTGCCCTTCATGCGGATAAACTAGGAGCGCATTCTGCTGTGGTTGGAGCTCTGACCCCAAAACCCAAACAAAAATTACTCATATGCAAAAACATTGTTCATATAGCAACATCTAATGTTAGGACTTTCAATACAGTAAACCAGTTACCTGAGTTAACAACATCCGATGAGAATTACACGAGGATGTTCCATACTGTTCTGAATAAATTCTGAAAGCACTCACCTTCTATCTCACAAATTCTCCCATTAAGATGAACAAGACATGGTGGGCACTGCTGGTGAAGTAAGAATAAGCTTATAAATTTATTCTTATTTCTCCACCAATAATAACAAATTCACTACATCTCCATATAAAAAGTCTACCAATGACAATTCCACCCTACTTAACTACCACAGTGAATGTCTCCAAAAATATAAAGTAGCAATTATAAAAAAACTTAATTCATGGAGCATTTTACATCTCTTCATTTAAGACAATATTCTACAAAGAACTTACCAACATAAAACAAATCCTTGTTAATAACAATGTTCTTTATAAACTAGTTGATCAACAAATAAAGCTAGATCTTCAAAACATTAATCAAAATAACAACACTACCTACAGAATTAATCTATATTACAGAAATCAAATGCACTATAGCTACAAATTAGATGAACAAGCGATAACCAACATTATAAAAAGATACATTAAACCTATCGAAAAACAAAAACAAATAAAACTTATCATCTACTATACTAAATTTAAAACATCAAACCTTATCGTTAGGAATAACATCAATTCCACTAGTTTATAAATTTATATGTCCAATTTGAGAGCGCCTCCCAAAAAACAAAAATAATTCTTATATTGGCTATACAACCACAGCATTATCTCATTGTCTTACTTATCACCTTTCTGAAAATAGCACCATAAAACAACATTTAATTATAAAACACAACAATAGCATTAACCAACTTACATCTTCCAATGTAAGAAAGATTCTCACAGATAATACAATAGTTATATATAAAAACAATTATAAAAAATGATTACAAAGCAATATACATAAAAAATAAAACCAAATGTAAATAAAATAACATTTAACACAGGCACCAACATATTAAATATTTTTAATAACTAAAAACCACTAACTCTATTAGTAAACCTTTTTCCAACTGAACGTTTTAAAACAAAATGCTGAAAAACAAGATGCTACAAATTATTAAAACTGAAGAAACTCAGCAGTCAACTCAAAACTACACTACCCCTGATGATGACCAAAAGTAGGGTCAGAAGCACTTGGGCAGAAGATATGGGACAATTCCTTTACTGTCTAGATCCCGACTCTATAAAAATAACAAAGAGTCTTGAAAAAATAAAATTAAAATTAATAAAAAAATAATAAACATCTTTGATAAAAAAAAATAATAAACGTCTGCGATAAAAAAATAAAATAATAAACATCTTTGATAAAACTGGCTTGAATAATAACTTGCTGTCTAAATATACACTCTTCAAAATTTATATATATATATATATATGTATATATATATATAGTATTATTTGGGAGATAACTCTTCACCCCACTTCTATCCCCTCCCACCTTTTTCTGTGTCTATTCTAGTTTTTAATCCATAAGATCTGAAGAAGTTCTGTTAAATTTTTTTCGTGTTTTTGAAATTTTCAAAAACGTGTAACGGGATGGAAATAAATTTATAATCCTAATGTGACCGGTTTGTTGTTTTTCTTAAAGAAGTATATATATGTATATATAATCTCATTGTATTAAGTATTGCAAATAGTTTTTAATGAGTTGAATGAGTTGTAATTCTTTCTTATTATATATTTAAATGGTATAATTATGCTTGTACTAATTAATGGTTTTTCATTTAAAAACTTGTCAATATCACTGAATTTTTCAAGAATACGTTTTAAAATATCTTTTACGTTCTTAATTATTTCCTTATTTCACTGAATTTACCTGCTTATTTTTTATCTTACAGATTGATAAAGTACCTTATATAGTTGTAATAAAAACTCGGACAGACAAGAAAGAGAAGCGACAGATGAAAAAGCTTCATGGTAAGTTTCAAATTAGGTATGATCAAAATGTATCAAGACTGAAGATTTGAGATTACCCCCCCCCCCATTTAAAAAAAAAGGATGACATGCACAGCTGACCAACTTAATTAAGTGATAATGTCTAAGCAGTTGGTTAGGTGAGTTAGTGCAAGTTGTTGGGGGTGGGGGGAGATATTGTGAAGCCTGTTTTGATTCTTTTTGAATTGCAGATTTTGGTGAAACACAGGTTTATGTAAGTGCAGCATCATCTATACCCACCAGATTTGGCCACATGTAATTCTTCTTTGTTTCTTGATCTGAAAATTCTTTTGAAGAGTAAAATTTGAAGATGTGAAGAATATAAGAAAATAAAAAATATTATTATTAGTTACTTGAAACCATTTGGTTGAAATATTTGAAATTATATAATTATGTACAAATTATTAGTATTAGATAGGTATACTTGAAACCATATAACTCTGTCAAAATGAATAATTATTAAATCAGAATAGTAATTCAAACCTTATAATTCTGTTTAAATTATATTTGGAATAATTGAAACCATATAACTGCAAACTTATCATTTTGGAGACATCTTTAAAACTAAGATTGGGTGACTTTGTGTTTCTATGTTGGAAACCAGTTGGCTGTACTGTAGATCTTTTGCCTGACATGCAGTCTATATGGCCCAGACAGCAGAGGAAGCATTAGCAAAGCAAATTGGGTATTAATTTTAATTAGATACATGAAATACATCAATTAATATTAATTGTAATTGATGTTTGAGACAAGTGACATTTGGAATAACATTTAGCATAAAAATTTATAAATAAATATATCAGTATTATAAAAAAGTATGGCATTGTAAGCAAATGGTACTGGGGTGCTTATGGATAAGTTATCAAAGGAACCAGAGAGAAAAGTTGACAGAATTCAATATTTTTTCTTTTGGGCTAGCTGTATATGGATGATCTAGCACTCTGAACTGAGGTCATTAATTGGTGATCGAGGCCTGCAAGATGTCACTCACCTAAGGCAAAAGTGGGTTTGAGGTGTTCTGTGAACACTTGTGTGTGTGTATATATATATATATATATATATATATATATATATATATATATATATATATGTTTTTCTCTTTTGGTGGCTGGAGTGCAAAGAGACAAACATTTACTGTGAATAAGGAACAAACCAAAGATACGAGAAGAGACCTGTTCCTAGTATAACAAAGAAGCATATCACATGGCTGTCTATTTTTTCCTGCTTCTATAGCTTCAAAGATAAAACAGTAAGATTAAAACACTGAAAGGTCCTAATATTAGAATTTGAGTTGTGTTTTATTTTTTTTTGCCTCAGCTGATGATTGGCCATCACCGACACAGCAGTTGCTGGTAGCTCTATTACAAAAGTAAAAATCTTAAACTGCTTATGTGTTTACAATCTAATTAAGCTGAAGCTAAAATAAAATAAGCATCCCTGTAGTTTAATGGCTAACGTGCTGGACTGTGACATTGTAGTTTGCGAGTTCAAACTGCAGTCGTGCTATTACGTTCACTTTCACATTATACCCTTGGGAAAGATATGAACCCACTTATCCTCGCAGCTATGGGTTAAATATTAATTACCACTGTTGTTCTTCTTTAAAGATGGATTTGGCATTAATTAATCCACAAAGGTTGATATGCTATTAAACTAAGAAAGAAACAAACTAAACAAAATGGATTTTGTGGTCAGTCTCTTGAGAATTTAACAAAGTGAAAAAGATGAAAATCGAAATTGTTTTTTCTTTCTTTACTTAAGTTTTTTTTAAATTTTTTCTTTTAATAGTCTTAACTCCTGAATTGGTTTACCATCGGTTGGACTTGCTCCCTACAAATAATATGTGTGTCCACCTCAAACAGCTCTCCACATTGGGTAAGTAGTGTTTTTTTTTTTTTTTCAATCTTTACAGTCATCTTATTCAAGAAGAATATCTGTGCTAAAATCAATTTTCATTTCAGTTTGTAAAATAGAACAAATTAGGTTAACTCAGCAAAAAATGATCAATATTAAATTAGATAGGAATACTTAATAAATAGAATTATCAATGTTAAATAGCAATTCTTGAAACCTTTTCACTGTCTGCAAACTAGTGATTAATATTAGATAGAATTATTAGTGTTGGATGGCAACTATTTGCAAACAAATGAGCTCTGACTTATTTAAAAATAATGTTCCTATAAACTTTTTGCTTAGAAATTTTATATATATATATATATATATATATATATATATATATATATAGGATTTGTATTAAATGACCCACAAAGGTTGATATGTCATAAAACCCAATCAAACCTAAAATTTGGACAGCAAAACAATAAAACCCATGAGAGTGTTAATGTTTATTTTTTGCTGTAATGTTTTTTTTTTCTTTTCTGACCTCCCAACATGCATCTATACCAGTTATTCTTCCTTTGATTTTATTTGCAAATCTCAATATAGAAATTAAACTTGGGTCATAATTGTTTTTTCTCACTCTTACAAATTTTTCTCCACTTAGGGAATTATACAAATAAACCCCCATGGAAAGATAACTGCTATACATGCATGTTGATAAGTCAGAGATTGTTTTTACATAAAAAACAAGACCCTCTTTCTAAAATCGATATTTTTCAAAAGTATCAAATTGCTGGAGTAGAAGTAGGTCTATTGTCTACTAAACAAAAAAAATATTTCTGAATTTTTTTTTTTTTTTTTTTGTAAATAGTTAGACCCTTATTGTTCATATGTGTCTAATGCTAATTTTTTGTCTGGTCTGTTGTTCTTTCATCAAAAGTAGAGCTGTTTAATGAAGAAATTGTGAAACTGGGTGAATTGGTGGTAGACAATCAGATACTTAGGTGGGGGCAGATTGATGTGGATGTGAGACCAAGATGAGACTTGAGATCAGTGACTGAGAAGACAGCAAAGAATCAAACTTGTATTTTGCTTCTGCTCAAAGGTTGGAACTAAAATCCTATTCCAAGATATCATTTTTGAGGTCGAGCCTTGACGGAATAGACCCTGCAAATATCCCAATTTAATGATCAGCATGTTGTCATGGGTCATAAGTCTCTTCTGGACCTTAGTAACAATGTGGGACCAAGAGACGATAAACCTTTAACAGAACTTCTTTGTCTTCTGTTCCTTACCCTCCATAAGACAATCCCCATGATTTTTTTACTTTGCTGCTGATGATCTTGCAATAATTACTATTCTGGTCAATATTTACTATAAAAGATCTGAATGCTTCCTTACCTTTGTCATTGGTCTCTGGTCACAGGCATCTCCAGATATCTAATGATTTCCTTAATTTGAGGGCATCATAGAAAATGGTATTTAGCAGATGATTTAGAGATTTATTTTATGTTCATATTGCTCTTTTTATTTGTGTTTGTTTTCTGTCTCTTTTGTATATGGTGTCTTAAAATAGATGCAATGCATTAATATGATTTATTACTGAGACAGGCACAATGGCGGTTATTTGGAACGTGTCCTGTAAAAAATACATCTTTTGAACTAGAGACATCAAATCAATGTTGTTTTTTTAAAATTGTTATTATATCAGCTTCCAAGACAAGCAATATTTTTTGAGTTTCTTGTCTCAGTAATAAATCATTATCATATTAATGGGTTGTATCTATTTTGAGACAGTTTTGAATGATTTTGTCTCCAAATAAATAATGATACATAATATTTTTTCCTCTATTGTCCAAGGCATTGTGATTGAGGATTAATAGTTGTTATAGTATACTATTTAAAAATCTGATACAAAAAAGAACACATCATTATTATTATTATTATTAGAGTTGTTAGCAGTCACATGGGTCCCATGTATATTGAGACACCCTATAAAAGCCCTGAATGTTTCTTTACCTTTATCATTGGTCTCTGGTTTCAGACATCTCTAGATATTTAATACTTTCCTGAATTTGAGAACAATAAAGAAAATGGTATTTAGAAGGGAGAAGCACTGTTAAAGTAGATTTATTCAATTTTTATATAGCTTTTTTATTAATGTTTATTTTTTTGTCTGTCTTTAGACATCAGTACTGTGTTCCTGGCAGCCAACAGTTTTATTAATCCATTTGAACACCTAAGCCAAGAAGAGACGCGCAGAATGGTGCAAGGTTATATTGCCTTTTTAAAAGACAACACTCGATTGATTCAGAATCCAGGACTTAAGGTAAGTAACAAATGAGGATCTCACCTTGGAAGTTTGCTTAACAAGTTAGCCTTGTGGATTGTTACTACTGTAGTGAGTTAAATTAAAATAGTATTGGGTATCATTTCTTCTCTTTTTTTTAAAATTTTGATTCTAAAAATTTGGATATTCTGGATTCAGTCAGATTTGACAGAATGGTTCTTGTTTATTTTTCAGAATCTTGTAAATTATGTTGATAGATCAAAATAGTATAATATGTGCAAGTGTGTGTGTGTATGTATGTATGTATATAAAGCTGTGCAAAATAGGAACATGACAAAGTGATTCTGATTTTTAAGATTACTTGAAGTTTTTTCATTATTTTACTTGTTTTGAAAGTGAAATTGATAATATTTCTTAAGATTTGACAAGGTTCTTAATTGCTTTTTATAATTTTTATGGCTGTTGAAACCATATGCAGAAATTTAGAATAAAGAATAAGCTTGTGCTTACATCCTATACCTCATAAGATTATCATATCATCTGAATACCATCTCACTATATTATATCACTTTACAATATCCTGTTATATCATCTTACAATATAATAAGCTACTAATGTTTTCATCACATAAAATGAGTTCAAATCTTGTTCACAGCTACAAAAATGTTGAAAAATAAACAAGAAAATAATAAATAACTTAATCAAAACCAATTTTTTGATTAATGAATAATGACCCTGCTTTTAATAATAATGAATAATGATCCTGCTTTTAATAATAATGAATAATGACCCTGCTTTTAATAATAATTAATAATGATCCTGTTTTTAATAATAATAATGAATAATGACCCTGCTTTTAATAATAATTTATAATGATCCTGATTTTAATAATAATGGTGACCCTGGTTTTAATAATAATGTATAGTAACCTTGTTTTATTATATTTATTATAGTAATAATGATAATAATAACAAAGTAAAAGAATTTAGATTCCTTTTGTGAAAATAATTTTTATTGAAATTTATTATTTTGAGATGAAGTATTTTCATTATTTTATATATTTTATTATTAGATTTGATAAGCTTCTTTGTTGCTTTCTATAATTTTTGTGGATATCGAATTCCTCTCAAATGAAATTTATCATTTTTCTCTAGGATCAAATCCGAAATGACGTTGCTGCCACTGCAAGAATAAATGACGAATGGGTTCGTCGTTTCCATACCAGTCAACTTAATGATTACATCATTAGACGGTAAGTTTACAGAACAAAGAAGACTGGAGAGTGGCTGAAATGTGAGAAAGAAATAAGCAACATAGACAAAGAAAACAGTCCTACTATACTGCATGAAATTTAAAAAACAAAACAAAAACCATATCTAAAATTATTTGTGCTAGATTGGAATACTTGATCCCATATAGCTGTGTGTAAATTGTTTATATTAAGAATAGTTACTTGAAGCTATAATTGTTTTACTAAGGATTATTATTAATCATTTGAAATCATATAATTGCTTGCAAATTGTTGTTAGATAGGAATATATATCAATGTCAATATATATGTGTGTGTGTGTGTGTGTGTGTGTGTGTGTGTATTAAGAATAGTTATTTGAAGCTATAATTGTTTACTGAGGATTATTATTAGTTACTTAAAACCATATACATGCTCAGAATACTTGAAACCATATAACTGTGTGCAAACAAATTATTATTAAATGGAAATAGCTACTTGATACCATATAATTGTGTATGAATTAATGGTACTTGATAAGAATACTTGATACCATACAACTGTGTGTAATTTAGTTGTATTAGATTAGAATACTTGATATCATATAACTGTGTGCAAACAAATGATTTTAGACCAATAAAAAGCAGTGCAATTTTAAAAAAATCCAATGGAACATTGAAAATATAGTTATAATTGTTATCAAACATTTAGAAATTAATAAAATTTTAGCATTAAATAACCAATAAACAAACATTAAACAAATAAGCTAAGTCAGTCTTTCTTTTCCCTTGTTTTTTTTTAAATTTCATTATTACATTTGCTTTCTTTTTTCTCTCTGACATTTAATGTCCTTTTTCTTTCCCAGAATCAAAATGGAATAGTCTATTATTTATCTGAAGGGATTACAGGGTGTAGTATTTGAATACCTGCACTTATATCTCATTTTATCAATATTATAGATTAGAATTTACCCAGTAAACTTTAAGGCTAGATTACTTTTTTTTCCATTGAGAAGTGCTAGGTACTCCAGCAATTTTTAGATAAAGTTTTCATTCTTGTTTAAAATATTTGGAGCAACTGTACCTTTTGTTGGAGGAAATCTGAAAATCTGCTATTTGCAAAAAGATTTGATGAATGTGTTCCAAAATCTAAAAAAATGTTTTCCTTTTTTTTTTTTAAATCTCTTTAAATCAATTTAAAAAAAAAATCTTTTTCAATAGATATGTTGCAACACCAAGTGGCTCCTTCCGTGTTTACCCTGGAACTCTGATGGATAAAACTTATGATCCGACAAAGAGAGCTTGGTTTGAAAGGGCCTTAGCTTTCCCTGGTTTTGTTACACTTGCTGCACCTTATCTGGATGTTGGGGGTGCAGGTTATATTGTCACTGTGAGCCATACAATATTTGAAGGAAAGTAAGTACATTTGCCTTTTTTCTCTGGCATTTTCTTTCACACTAATGTCTGCTTCACACTTTGCCTCATAAGATATCATATTACTAATAAGATTTCCTTATGTATTTGTCTTTGGAAATACATTTAAATAAAATGTTATATGTAGACTTGTCTAAAGTCATTAAAGATGATGATGATGATAATAATGATAATGATGATGTACTTAAGAGAATGCAAAACCAATAAATCAACCTACCATACTATTTCTTTTATTCCAAACTTTTTCTCCCCTCTGTTGATTAGGCTTAGAATCCAGCAACTGTATCCCCTAGAGTAGAAGAGGTTGGTTGGTTGGTTTTTATGGTATATCAACTTTTATAGGTTATCTAATGCCAAATCTATTTTGATACAAATAATTATTTCTATTTCAAATAATTCAGTTTATCATAAGTATGCAGTTTAAATGTAAAAACATCTCTTTTTCAAATTATTCAGTTTAGTCAAACAGTTCAGTTCAGTATAAGTATAGTTTTTGTCCACATACAGTTAAATGTCAAAACAGTTCTATTTCAAATAATTCAGTTTAGTGTAAGTTCAGTTTCAATGTCAAAAGCAGTTCTATTTGGAGTAATTCAGTTTAGCATAAGTACACACATAATTTCTTTTTGACCCATAGATAGGACCCTATCAGGTGCTACTACTTGGGGCCAGAGTGGACCTGGGAGTGATGGCAATGAAGTGCTACTCCACATTCCCCAAAGCTTCAGCATTATTGGAATCTCACCATCAGATCATTTAGTGTCATATCTAGGACAGTCCTTGGGGCGGGGAGGTCTTACTCCTCTGCAGAGATGCAGTCGGTGTATTTTACAGCCCCAGCTGACTGGGCAAGCATAAGAGGTTATACCCCTCTCCCACCAAAGAAAATGTATCTTGAGTATGGCTCTAATCTGCATCCACTTCTGGAAATTCTGCTGTGTAGAGTCATCCTTTCACGGCTATTACTCCCAGGTCCACTCTGAGTTAGGGTCCCATAAGTAGATTGGTTTGAAAATTAAGAATGGTTATTTCTGACTATGTTTGGTTTGATTTTTTTGCTTTTAATTGCATATCAACCTTTTGGGTTATTTAAATGTCAAAGCCACCCTTGTAGGAGAACAGTAGTGTTACTATATAACTCTTAGCTAGAGGAATAAGGGGGTTCATGTTTTTCCCAAAGGTATTAGTCTGAAAGGGAATGTAATAGGACAAATATGTCACTGGCTCACAGTGTAGTATTTGTGTTTTGTCTCGGATAGATGTGTCGCTCTCTAGTATATCTACCTAAGATCTGAATGTAGTATAAGTGTTCTGCCTTGAATAATTTCTTTTTTAATAACATATCAACCTTTTTGGGTTATTTAATGCCAAAGCTATCCTTGTAGAAAAACAGTAGTAGTACTATTATAGCTGTATGGATAAAGGGGTTCATACCTTTCCTAAGAGTATTAATCTGAAAGTGGATGTAATAGTGCAACTGGAGTTTGAACTCGCTCGCTAAGATGTTAGCCACTGTCACAGGAACTCACTCTACATGAGGCTACAATTGTTTATGAATTATTATTATTAGTCATTTGAAGTCACATAATTTTGTGCAAATTATTAATATTAGATATAAGTAAAGTAAGTGAAGTTGGCAACCTTAGTCGAGGGCAACCAGAAGGCTCCCTTTTCAATAGCTACAACACTGAGGTGTAGGGGAGGGCGCTACTCCTTTCCCTGGATTGCTCCACTTTACCTTTGATACATACCTTATTTTGCTGAGTGTTAAGCAAGGAGGTATCAAGTACCATTTTTAAAATCTTTGGTATGACTTGACCTGGGATTGAACTTAGGTCTCCTGGACCATTGGCAAACACTCTAAACCATATAATTGTGTAGGAATTATTTATATTGAGAATGATTAATTGAAACTATAATTTTTTTACAAATGATTATTATGATAAGTTACTTGATACCATGTAATTAAAGAAAAAGACTTTGGCATTAAATAACCCAACAAGTGTTGACATGTCATAAAACCAACCAGCCAACACTTTTACGCTTAGATGACTAAAATAAAAGTGGCTAATCCCAAAAAGTAAGCATATTGGTTATCATCATAGGAAATGGTGATCTGAGTTCAAATCCTGAAATAGGCTGTAAACCCATTTTTTTATGCTAGTGTCCTTGAGAAAGGTGTGAATCCATCTCTTCTACCCCTTACTATCAGTATATTGGTGCAGACTTGAATCTCTAGCCTTGTAGGTTGGCAAACCTGTTTCGGGGAAGGAAAAATTTCTGAATTTACAACCAATGGGTATAGAGCTAGCAATTTTACTCATAAAAAAGACCTAGTTGCTACTAAAACTTCTGTGTAATTACTGATGTAATATTTTGTCAGCGAGAATTCTCTATAGTGGAATGACTAATGTGCTGGACTGCAAGTGAGTTCAAACTCCATTTGTGCTATTACATTCACTTTCAGACTAATACATTTGGAAAAGGTATAAAAAAGTAAAAAAGTTGGCGACCATAGTTGAGGTGACCTGAAGGCTCCCTTTTCAATAGCTACTTCACCAAGGTGTAGGAGAGGGCATACTCCTTTCCCTGGATTGCTCCACTTTACCCTCAATACGTACCTTATATTGCTGATTGTTAAGTAAGGAGGTATCAAGTACCATTTTTAAAGTCTTTGGTATGACTCGACCTGGGATTGAACCCAGGTCACTCGGACCATTGGCGAACACTCTACCCCTGGGCCAATGAGCCGGTTAAAAGCCAGAAAAGGTATAAACCCACTTTTCCTCCAGTTATGGGTTAGATTGTACCACTACTGTTTTTCTACTAGGATAGTTGTAGCATTAAATAACCTAAAAGTTTGATATGCCATTAAAAACAAAGAAACCAAACCAAATATAGCTTGAAATAACCATTCTTAATTTTCAAACTAATCTATTTTATTAGAGTGAACCTGGGAGCAATAGCCATGAAGAAATGACTATGAATTCCATTCAGTTTAGCTTCTTTATGTGATCCATATAGATGTTAGGAAATTCTCTTATTACTCATCTTTATTCATTCTGCTGACCCTTATATAACTCATTAATTCATGTCATTCTTTCTAATTTCATTGAAATTTTTCTTCCATTTTGAATTTTCAGAAGAGCTGCCCTTCACAGTCCCCAAGACAAAGTGGCTGCTGTGATGGGAATGGATGTCACTCTAGGATATTTCTATAAGATTTTGGCTGAGAAAGTTCCCGCTTGTGAGCAGCCAACTGTACGGTGAGTTATCTGCATAATATCTAATACTAAAATAGATATTCCTTGAACGTTGACTCATGGATTTTACCTACAAGTAAAATCAAATGAGCCAACGTATATTAATTGTTGAGCAAGAAAATGCTTACAGTTTTAGCTGAAAGAATTTTATGCTGTTTACACAAGAAATGAGCAGGTCTCCCTGCTGCATTTCTTCATTACAGTTGTCTCTCTTTATATATATATATATATATATATAATCTAATAATCCTATATTCCTCCTTTTGTTTCATCTGTCACCTCAGTCTGATGATTTGTGAGAATCATAAAACAGAGGAACAGGAATTAAGAATTGGTGCTGTGCAGGTGCTAGTTAGTGAGTGGGTGAGAGATATATCTTTGGGTAACAGCAGCCATGACATTTTAATTACTATTGTAGTTTCTATGGAGGTTTTGTGGGAATTGGGGCACAACTCTCTGTAGTGTAGTGGCTAACATACTGAACTGTGACATTGTAGTGAGTGTGTTCAAACTACAGTTGTGCTATTACGTTCACTTTTGGACTAATACCTTTAGGAACACTTATCCCCCCTCCTCTGACCCAGTTTTGGGTTAAATAGTATCACTGCTGTTCTTCTACAAGGATGGCTTTGGCATTAAATAACTCATGAAGATTGATATGCCATTAAACAAAGAATCAAAACCAGGGCACCTGATCTCCTGATGTGGTGACTTCTCATCGCCAGCTTGTTCACTGGATCCATCTCCTTGTGATTACTTTCCTTGGGGATACCTGGAGTTTTAGGTTTTTAAATGTAGGCCACAGACAATAAATGAAGTAGACTTTGCCTAGTTGAGTATTGCAGAACTTTTAATAGATTTCTAAATGTTTGGTTACAATTATAACTGTATTTTTAGTGTTCTTTTATATATATATATATATATATATATTTTAAATTGCCCTGGAGTCTTGCAGAAGTTTACAAACTATGATAGACATTTGAAGAAAGCTGGAGAGCACTACAGCTAAGAACAACTTTGGTTCAAAGTTCTAAGAAGGCTCCTAAGTTTGACAAGAAACACGTGAAGAAGGCCCTAAGACACATTGGCTGAAATGTGAATATAACAATAAAGATGAAGACAATAGTCTAAATACTCTAAATGATGAAAATCATCAAGCTTCATGTCAGAAATTTAAGACAAACAACGAAAAAGTTCTGATTTTATTTTGGCAGGGAATACAATTCCGAGTTCATTGGTGCATAAGAAATGTGTTGAGAATTTTAGAAACTGCTTTTGTCTGCACCAATTTCTCATAGCTTTTTCTTTACATATCACTCAGATGAGTCAAAAGTTTTGCAATATTTTGATAACATGAAGCACAATTCAGCAGCTCCAGATACTTTTGTCAAGGTCATGAAGGTGACCTCTCACTCTGGACTGTGAGATGTCAAGCTTGCCTGATTCTCTTGAGTTTGTCTTTATGGCTTGGAACACAACCCTGGAATCAATGGTTTTAGGTCTACCTGACCTTGTCTGATCATGACATTTTGGCCGGTCTATTTCATTATAAATAGACTTTCAGGCTAATACCCTTGGAAAAGATATAAACCCTCTAGTCCATCCAGCTATGGGCTAAATTGAACCACTATTGTTCTTCTACAAGGATGGCTTTGGCATTAAATAATCTACAAAGACTGATATGCCATTTAAACAAAAAAAAACAAAACAAACCAAAGTACCTCATCTCATAATGTGGTGATATTCTATGGCCAGCTTGCTCACCAGATCTATCTGTTTGTGATTACTTTCCTTGGAGATACCTGAAGGCGCAAAGTGTAGGCTGCTGGTAGAATTTGGGAAATGTTTCTGCAGGAAAAGTTCCATCTTGGGAGAAATCTGTTGAGAATTTTAGAAGCTACTTTTGTCCAGACGAATTTCTCATAGCTTGAATGTAGATGTTCAGGGATCAAAATATGATCCCTGAACATCTGTGCATTAAAGGTCTTGCAACCAGAGCAAAATATTTTGGTTGCTTCTGTGGTGTTATGGCCCACTTCAAACTTGTAAAGCATAAGTTCCCAAATTAGACTTTGTTACACGTTCATTTGTGTGGTTTTCAAATCACATAATGAATGAAGCAATGCACTGTGTGACCGGGCACCAATTATCATGATACTACCTATATATATATATATATATATATATATATATATATATATAACCTGCCCAAACTAACTGAAAATCATTCAAACTGGAAACAAGAGTGAGTTCAAGTCTCATTGAGTACAACATTAACAAGGCCTTGTGCCACATATGTTCTCTGACGAAAGCAACAAGCTGGAAACATACACATATATAACACGTATGTACTCTGACGAAAGCAACAAGCTAGAAACATACACATGTATAACATGTATGTAAGAACAAAATAAATAAATTCAAAAAATACAAATCTCTTCCTTACATTTTAAAATATATTTTTTTTCTTTCTTTGGGCCTACAACAAACATCTTTTTATATATATATATATATATATATATATATATATATGTCTTTGCAGATGCTTTATCATGGATGACAGTGGATATCTTATTTCACATCCTGATCTTATTGAGCCAAATCGAAAAGGTCCAGTTGAACAACAGCACATTACTCACAAGGTAAGTAGATTAATAATGACTCATAAATTGATGCAAATATTTCTCAAAAAGTCCTAAACTCATCCAAATTTAATATTTAGTACTAACTTGAAAAAAAAAAAAAATTTAACAGGTTATTTTATAATGAAAATAACCACAAAAATAAATTATGCTTATTTTTCATGTTCTGTTATTTCCATTCAAACTGATATGTACAGTTTATCAAGTTGTTCAGAAAATGTCCTAGACTGATGTATTTTCCATACTCGCAATCACTTAAGTGTGTGTAAACAAATGACTAACATTAGATAGAAGTACTGGTGTTAGCTAAAATAGCTTCAAGTATTACTGTGTGCACACAAATGAGCTCTGGTTTGTCTAAAAATGTTAAACTACAAATTATGTGCTTACAATTCACATATATTTGATATATATATATATATATATATATATATATATATATAAACAGGATTTGACATGAAATAATCCATAAGAGGGTTGATATGCCATAAAACAAAAAAAACAAACTAGAAAATGTCTGTTTTTAGAATAAACTTTTATTTCTGATTTTATAAATTTAAATAGTGATTTAATCAGTCAAAATGTGATCCCTGAATGTTTATGCCTTTCTGCCATCGATTAATAAGCTTATTTATGCCTGTGCTATAAAACTCTAAAGGTTTTCATGCCAAGAAATCTTTAAAGGCAGTTTCTACTTCTCCTTTAGAATGGAATGTTTTTTTGGCATAAAAAAAGTGTCCAGACGCTTGAAAGATTAGCAGTCAATGGGTGATTCCATTCACTTTCGGACTAATACCCTTAGTGGATGTGGCAAAGTCTCATATCATAAGTAAATGAGCTTCTGTTGTGTCATCCTGGCAACATGTAGCTGAGCAGTGTCATCCTAGCAACGTGTGGCTGAGCATTGACATGAAATAAAATTATGACGATGCAAAAAAAGTAAACACATCGCTTTTTTTCATATTCATCATAAGGAGCAGATAACCTTCACAATCAAAATCTGGAAGAAGTGATTAATTAATTAAAAGAGAAGACACTTAAGTCATTAGAAATGTGATTTTTTTTTTTTTTTTTTAACATCTACTATTAAAATAATATGTGAGAAGAGAATTTAAACAGTTTATAGCTAGAATCGCACAGTATTTTCTAAATGACCTAATATTTTTTGAACCAGTGTCATTATTCCCTTAGTTATTTATATTAAGATCCTTATCTTTGTTGTTTTTATCACAATCAAGTTTGCAGAATAACATAAAATACTTTATTTCAAAACATCAAGTATTATTTAGTATCCTCCTGATTGTTGCTTTCAATAAGATTTGACTGGTCATCTCTCTAGCCTTCAACAAGTGATTGTTGCATCTTAGTAGCTGTCATTGTGTCATGCTAAAGTTTCCTCATGTCATATGACCTTCACCTAATGAAACACTGATCATCTGAAATAGCAAATTGAAAAAATAAATTTCTTAAGTCATACAAAATTTAATATGATAATTTAATTTCACATTAACATTACATACACACATATAGAAAAGTTGGCAACCTTAGTTGAAGGTGACCTGAAGGCTCCCTTTTCAATAGCTACCTCACTGAGGTGTTGGGGAGGGTGCTACTCCATTCCCTGGATTGCTCCACTTTACCCTTGATCCTTACCTTATAATACTGAGTGTTAGGCAAGGCGGCATCAAGTACCATTTGGAATGAGCCGCCGCAGGCATTGGCCGCCATGTCAATGCACACAAAACGGAATATATTTGCTATAATCAAACAGGCGACATCTCCATACTAGATGGAACCCCTCTGAAACTAGTAGACAAATTCACCTACCTAGGAAGCAGCGTCACATCAACCGAAAAGGACATCGACACACAGCTAATGAAGGCATGGACAGCTATTGATAGGCTATCGATCATAACTGACTGATAAAATGAAACGCAGTTTCTTCCAGGCAGCAGTCGTATTGATACTGCTGTATGGATGCACTACATGGACACTAACTAAACAGCTGGAGAAGAAGCTAGACGCCAATTATACAAGAATGCTGTGAGCAATATTGAACAAGTCCTGGCGGCAACACCCCACAAGGTACCAACTATACGGCCACCTGCCTCGCATCACGAAAACTATCCAAGTTAGACGAACCAGACTTGCAGGACACTGCTGGAGAAGCAGGGACGAGCTCATAAGTGATGTACTCCTATGAACCCCCCACATATGGCCGGGCAAAAGCAGGACGACCAGCCTGAACATACATTCAGCAGCTATGTGAGGATAAGGGATGTAGCCCTGGAAGACCTGCCAGAGGCGATGAATGATAGGGAGAAGTGGCGAGAGAGGGTCAGGGATATCTGTGCAAGCGGCATGAGATGATGATGATGTTGACTCAACCTGGGATTGAACCCTGATCTCCTGGACCCTTGGCGAACACTCTTCTAGTTAGGCCAATGGTCTGGCTAATACATGCATATACACATGTATATAAAGAAGCATGGGGTCCTCATGGTCTAGTGACTAATGTGCTGGACTATGACATTGTAGCAAGCAAGTCCATACTTCAGTCATGCTATTATGTTCACTTTTGGACTGTGAGGCCCTTGGGAAAGGTAAGAACATCCTTATTTCACCCCGTCCCACGGCTCTGGGTTAAATAGTATTACTACTGTTCTTCAGCAAGGATGGCTTTGGCATTACATTACCCATGAAGGTTATGTACCTTTAAGCAAAGAAACCAAACAAAACATGCTTAGTGTAATGGTCATCATCATAGAAAATGGAGTTGGTGATCTGAGTTCAAATCCTGAACAAAGCTATTTGGTTTTTACTTAGCAATAATTCCCTTGGGAAAGGCATGAATCCCTCTCTCCTCCTTCCCCTAGCTATGGGTAAATAGTTGGGCTGACTGGGTTCTTTAATATTGTTTAGGCAAACAATCTAGTAGAAGGAGAACTTAAGATTTCAACCTATCTTTACTCTGCTTAAAAATTGACCTTGTGTCACATCTTATCCATAGCAGAAAAGTTGGGTCAATACATACATGCATATACAGATAAATTTTAATAAGTTTTGTAAATAATGTTAAACTGAAGAAGATTTTAAGATATCACAAAATCTCTTTACATTCATTAATTCTTAGAGTGTTTTCAATTATGAGAGTGTCCAGAAGATATCGAGTCAGTTTATAGTTTAAGAAAAAATATTATTCAAATGAAGACGTATGTACAGTTGGACAACTTATCTAGACTGCTGTCTGGACAAGTTATTGCCACTCCTCGATGCTTTTTGATTGGCTGTTTTTGGTAAAACACAGAATTGTGTAAGTGCAACACCCTCCATATTCACCAGACTTTGTTGCATATTACTTTTAGGGGGTGCCCATGGTGTAATGGTTATCGTCGTAGGAAATGGACACTGCGACACGAGTTCAAATCCTGGATGAGACTGATTGCATATCATATAGCACTAATACCCTTGGGAAAGGTATGACTCCAATTATTCTCCCTCCAGCTATGAGTAAATAGTAGGGCGGACTAGGTTCTTCAGCCTTGGTGAGGCAACTAGTTTAGGAGAAGGAAAACTCTGAATTCAAACCTGTTAAACTCTGCTTAAAAAATTGACCTTGTGTCATATCCTGCCCGAGCGGGGGGGTTGGTAAATATATGATTACTTTTAGTTGTCTTCTAAACTCTGCCCTGTTTGGAGGGTTTAGAATATACTGACTAAAACCGGTGCAGATAGGTAAGGACCCCTCCTCAAAAAAACCAAAAAACAAAGGATGGCTTTGGCATTAAATAATATACAAAGACTGATATGCCATTTAAACAAAAAAAACCCCAAACAAACCAAGGTACCTCATCTCATGATGTGATGATATTCTATGGCCAGCTTGCTCACCAGACCTATGTGTTATATAGCCATAATCATAATCAATATATCAATCACAAATGCAAAAACACAATACAAATACATGTGCAGAAACAGGCGGACTTAAATACATATACAGTCAACTCCGTTGTTCAGATACGAATGGTTTTATTAACTTCTAACTTCGGTTCTTCGACACGAGGAGAGAGAGACAATTCTTATTATGCTGTCCATACTATCTTACCCCACAAACGTGCAATGCATCTTGTCGTGTTTAAGGTCTCTGTTGGTAGAGATCTGCAAAACTCAACAGTAGAGAACTCAGTTCTCTATGCTCAATTGTCTGCCTGCATGGTCCAATCTTAATTTTTCAACTGACGTGATTTTTAAAATCTTCAACTGCCTGGTTGGACCCCAACTTCTCAACACTGCTGCTGATAGGTAAGGACTCCCCTTAAAAAAAAAAAATTATAGTATCTTTGGTATGACACTACACTGCATCTGAGGGAAAGGCTCTAGTTCTGGAGCTCTGGGGAGTATTGATTACCCCTTCATTGCCCTTACTTCTATGTTCACTCTGTTAGGATCCCATCTGTGGGTCTGTTAGAATCTGTGTTGCCATAATGATCTTTTGTTCACAGAATCCAGTGTTGGTAATCCAAAAGATATGTCTTCTTGGCAGAAACTCCAATGAGCAATTGAGTTTCTGAGTATTTGAGGATAGTTGCAACTGATTTTAAATGCTTTCAGTCCTCATCTCTGATTGGCTAAGTTTTACCAGAAGTGCCTGTTGCTGGCAGGAAAGTTCATAAATAGGAACGACGATCCTGAATATCCATTATACCCCAAGATAGTCCAACAGGATCAAGTAGATCTATTTGCAAATTATTTGTATTTGATAAGAATACTTATTATAATATAACTGTGCAAAAAACCTAAAAACAAATGTAAATAGTATGAAATTCTCTAACCTTTAGGATAAAATAACTCTAAATAGGTTGTCAAATACTGTTAAGATCAATGGTTTTCTGAACTGAAAATTCATCTCAAGGATATCATTTAAGGAAGCGGAGGAAATGAAAAGAAATGACAGCACAGCTTCATAAAACATCAAAAGAGAAGTTTCTGAGTCATTTCATCCAATAGAAAACTTTCTGGAATAATTGTGTTGAATACTTTCGGGACTGTTTTGAATGAAATTAATGTTTCTTTGATTTTTCATTTCTGTCTTTGTAAAGATGGCTCCAGTCTTGATACTTTTTTTAATACATCTTTTATTTATCTACATTTAAATTTGACCCTCATTAATTTTTTTTAAAAATCTTGTCTTTCAGGAACCTTTAATTGCTAATGACATCCTAAATCATCGTGGCTTTGTCCAGAAGAAACTCTGCAATCGTTACAATGACCGTACAGTTCAACGATTTTATCATGTAAGTTTACCATTTTTTTGAAGATTGGAACATAGATGTAATAATGCATCTAGATTAGTGATGAAGAAACTTGTAATTTGTGGTATTTATTATCAGCTATTAAAGCCACATTCAATCACATTTTAGTACAAGAGTCATTCAATAAATAAAGGAATTTTTCTGGAAAAAAAATTTCTTTTTTTTTTTTTTTTTTTTTTTTCATAGATACAAACTCTATTTTTTTCATAGATACAAACTCTATTTAGTGTACTCCAGACTTGAACAGAGGTCTGTCATCAAATTTTCGGTGGCTGAAAAGTGCAAACCATGTGAAATTTATAGAAAAATATGTGATGTGTATATAGAATTATGTTTTAGCTAAAAAATGACTAAAAATGGGTTTGCCACTATGAGCCTGAATCGAGAAGACAGTCCATATAATGAAAACACACTGACTCTCTGGTAAAGAAAAAGTTCCAGGCACAGCAGCCAGTAATTTAAGTGATGCTCCTAGTTTGCTGGCACATGAAAGGACCCATGACTTGATTTCCTTGAAAAAGGTGCAACTGTAAACAGTGTTCCTATGGCCAAATTCTTAGGTGAAATTAACCTTATTTATTGAGTGACCCTCGTATGTTTAAAACAAAATGATGTCTGATCTATATGATAATAAATTAATCTGAATTTAATTAATATAAATTACAGAAAAAACCAAAAACCAAAACAAATGAAATGTGTTTTGGCTGTGCTGTAGTCTCTGCGAAGTAAAACTTCTGACAGATCCATGATTTACTTTCTTCAGAACTCTTTTTGCTATATAATGGAACAAAAAAACTATTTTATTTAAATTTCTTTCTTAAATTTTCTCTTTTAGTTTAACACAAGCTTGGATGGTGTACTTACAAACCTTGTTCATGGTGAACACTGTGCCCGCTATCAGGTAGGATTTTTTGAAAAAAAAAAAAAATTCAGTGTTTTTTCTTTGGTCTACTTTACTAGGGATGGGTGAAAAGTATATGCTTCTTCCTGTGACCTGAATTTTTTAGACTAAATTTTTTGATGGTGAAAATTGGGACTAAATATTTGCATAGTAGTTTCATTTGGTTAAAATGCACATGGATGCAGCAAAAAGCAATTCTAAATTTCATGTACGTAAAATATCTACCAATTACAGAAAATACTATATTTTAGTAATATTTGTTTCTTATTGAAAAATTCCTGTATATATTTGAATTGTTATGAGTTTTTTTGTTTAGTAAAGAAACTAAAAATAGTAAAACAAGACATTTGATACATTCAAGGAGCATTGTATGAGTTACCATACCAGTGAAATTTAACTCATTAGTTTTATTTTATCACTTTGTTTAATGGCATTTCAACCTTCGTAGAATATTTATGCAGATGGCTTTGTAGAAGAACAGCAGTGATTCTATTTAACCCACAACTGGGGAAGATAAATGAGTTTATCCCTTTTCCAAGAGTAACCCAGTAGATAAAAATGTGTGTGTGCATGCACATGCATATATATGTGAGTGAGTGTCTGTACGCACGTGCATATATATGTGAGTGTGTGTGTGTGTATATATGAGAGTGTGTGTGCGTGCACACATGTATGTATATATGTGTGTATGTGTGTGCACACACACACACACACACATATATATATATATATATATATATATATATATATGGGCTTGGCTAAAAAGTTCATAGGCTGACATAGCTGCTGTTAATTCAAGCTCTGCAACACTAATAGAAGAAGTGGTTGAACTGTAGGGGTTATATTGGTTATATTCTATGCTGTTTCTCTCTTCTTCTCAGCTGGGATGTATAACAAATATAAAGACATTTTCTTCCTTGGTTTGTACATTCTTTATTCATCTTCTTAGACATTTTTAATCAAACACAATATCAAACAACACTAATTATGGAATAAGAAAATTTTTTTAATATAAAATTAACCTTGCAAGATATTTAGTCGTAAACTTGAAAGCTCCATCATCAAATATTCATTATCATTTAGTCAGTAAATTTTTCTTTTGTGTTTTTATTTATATATATATATATATATATATACCAACACCTCCACACAAGCGGGATGCAACATAAGGTCAATTTTTAAGCAAAGTTTAACAGGTTTCCTTCTTCTAGACCGGTTGCCATAACTAGGTTAAAGACCCTAGTTTGCCCTACTATTTACCCCTAGCTGGAAGGAGAATAGTTGGATTCATACCTTTCTTATCGGTATTAGCACAAAGTGAAATGTAAACAGCCTTGTCCAGGATTTGAAATCTGGTTGCTGTGTCTATTTTCTATGACAGAAACAATTACACCATGATTGCCTCATATTCATTTGATTTGTTGCCATGAATACCAAGATTAAGTTTCTAATAAACATATTTTAAAATTTCAGATAACTCAAATTCCAGGGACAAATGCATTTCTTGGAATTGTTAATCACACCTGTGATACAGCCACAGCTTTCTGCCCTTGCAGTATGGTAAGTTTTGCTTAACATTTATCGGGTATAAATTATTGACTTATCTATACAATGTTATATATATATATATGTGTGTGTGTGTAAGTGTACAAATATGAAAAAAGAAAATAAGGTATTCACAGGGCGATTTTATTTATAATTGAATTATTTGGCAATGTTCAATGTTTTGGTTTTTACTTTAAACCATCTTCAGGGTATTTAAATGTGATGTATCTTCTGAATTATATTTAATTAAAAAATTTTATTTTTTCTAAATGAAATAAAGACATGAAGTTTTTAACATTGTATTTCTATTAGTGGCATTCTTTTTTAAAACTGTGATGTAATTAGTATTTGAAATTCTTTGTAAAAAATATAATGCATTTTATATCCTTTATTTTTTCACTACTTTAGTGTGTAACTTCAATTTTGGAAGAATTATGACTAGAAGTGTTATTGAGAAAAATAAAAAGTTTTTATTTATTTATATAAATTAAAAGTTTTTATTTATTTATATAAATTAAAAGTTTTTATTTATTTATATAAATTAAAAGTTTTATTTATTTATATAAATATTTATTCATTTATATAGATTTTTATTTATATAAATTTTATATTTATATAAATTTTTATTTATTTATATAAATTAAAAGTTTTTATTTATTTTTAAAAATTAAAAGTTTTTATTTTAAATAAAATGAGACCAAATTTTCAACTAAGGGATTTTGTAACTTTTTAGTATTTTATATATATATATATATATATATATATATATATATACACACATGTGCTGTTGCAAAATCACAACAACTGTGTGGCCTACAAAGTCTGATGACTCTGGAGTCAAGACTTCATTACCACTAACCCAGAGCATACTGGCAGTATTTTACAATACCACCTGACTTTGTTGGTTTACTGTCACATCATAGGAATGCCAGATCAAGATGCAGCCTCTTCATCTAATCCTTTCTTATATATACAACTTTTCAGTAATGAAGCATTAACTTGACATTCAAAAATTTGAATTGATTGACAAGAGGACACACCAATATACCGAACGTGAATGAGAAAAGTACTATTATAAAATGGAATGACCTACAGTTATAAAGTGTACATGTTATTCTGCATATTTCTTGCCCAGTCGGTTGGGGCTGTAGAATACACCGACTGTTTCTCTGCAGAGGGGTAAGACCCCCCCCAACGAGTGTCCTGGATATGACACTAAACAATCTGATGGTGAGGTTCCAGCAGTGCTGGAGCTTTGGGGAATGCGGAGTACCCCTTCATTGCCATTGCTCCCAGGTCCACTCTGGCCCGGAGTGGTAGCACCTGATAGGGCCCCATCTATGGGTTAAATAGAACTAACAGCATACTTATGCTAAAATGAATTGAGTAAATGAATACCTTGAAGTAGAAACGTTTTTGACAATTAAACCATACTTACACTTAAACTGTGTGCTTATGCTTAACTGAATTTTTTCTAATAGAACTGTTTTTTGACATTAAAACTGTATTTACACTTAACTGAATTATTGCATATAACTGCTTGAATAGTTTGAAATGGAAATGTTTTTGACAATTAAACTGTGTACTTATGCTAAACTGAACTGTTTTCTTTGTCAAGAACTTTTCAACATCTTCAGGAAATTTTGTCACCCGACAGATTAACATAGAATTCTGTTTTGGTAACAATTGGATATAATTAACTGTTTCCACGTTGGATCATATATCAGTTTTACTTATCTATTTTCTTGAGTCATTCATATTAAAATAATTGACTGTTATTTTTATTTTTATTTTTTTGTAGATTGATCGTCTCTGCCTCAACTGCCACAGAATGGAACAGAGTGAATGTGAATGTCCTTGTGAATGTCCACTGGAAATGAATTTTTGTACCGGTGGTTTATTAGAAGAGGATGATGAGTAGGTTTCCATTTGTTATTTTTTTCTGCCCATTCTCATTATTTCCCCCTATTAACAAATATGTGACACAGAATCAGTTTTTAGGGTGTCCTGATTATGACACTAAAATGTATCTGATAGGCTCCAATTCTAGAGATCCAGGGTTGTGTGGAGTACCCTTTTATTACTTCCAGGTTCACTCTGACTTTAAAAAGTTAGTCCCATTTATGGGTCAAATAGGTCTGTTTAAAAACGATTTGTATTTGATCAGACTGTGTGCAAGAAAAGAAAAAACTCTCAAACAATTTCTCAAAAAATGTAAATATGAATGTAAATGAACACGATTCCCTAAGCTTAGGGCTTAAAATAACTGTGTACCAATTGACATGCCATTAAACTCAATCAATCCAATCAAGACAACTTTATCTATCTCTTTATTTCATTCAGCATTTTAGCTGTTATCCTGCCCTTTTGTTCCCTAAAAAGAGATGTCCTGGGTATAACACTAAACCATCTGATGGCGAAGTTCCAGATCTGGGGAGTGTGGTGTACCCCATTCATTGCCATTACTCTCAAGTCCAATTTGACTTGGAGTAATTGTACCTGTTAGGGTCCCATCTATGGGTCAAATAGATCTGTTTAAAAAATTACTCATATTAGACAGAACACTTGATACTACATAACTAAAGTTGAAATAAAAAGGATTGCAATAGAACATGTTCGAAGTTTTGGAGGTCTAGTCGAAGTGGAATCAACCTATTGGGGGGTAGTCAAATTATGTGATCCCCAGAGGACAAGCTTCATTTTGATGTATGATACATGTTCTGGTGTTGGTAATTATTCTTGTACTAAAGAAAAAGGCATTACTTTTTGACTCACCTCATATCTACCAACCATTTGCTTACAAATCAATATATATATATATATATATATATATATATATATATATATATATATATATATATATATATATATAAACAGGATTTGGCATGAAATGACCCACATGGGTTGATATGCCATAAAACACAACCAAATCAAACTTTCTCACGGGTATCAGTGCTAAGTGAAATGGGAATGGCCTTGTCCAGGATTTGAACACTGGTCACTGTGTCCATTTCCTTATACGATAACCATCATTCTATGTACCTTACGGTTCTTGTTAATGATAATCATCTTGTCTCCTAAAATAGTTATTTTGCATCTTTTTCCTTGAAGAACAAGTTTGAATGCCAGTGAGATGAATTTAAATCAGATGTCATGTTAAGAAATTTAAAATTTTCTTAGGATTTTTACATGAACATTTTGTCATGTGTGATCACAAATGAAGAATTAAAACGCCAAAGGTTGTGTGTGTCTTGCAGTAACCCCAGTTGCCTGCGTTATCCAGAAGAGGGCAAATTGGCAGAAGTCAGCCAGGACCTAACCGAAAAACTGCAGCAGTGTTATCTTCCAAAATGTGATGAAAGGAAAACGAAAATGTATGTATCTTTTATTTGCTCTCTCCATTAAACCTAAGAATATTTTTTTTTCATTATGACTCCATTTAAAATCCCATGTTTTGTAGTTCTTTACTCATTTCAATAAACAGTAGATACTTTTAGAAAATGACAGAATAGATTTCAAACACTGTAAAGAACAACATTTTATTTCAGCTGGTACATTGGTTGAGAAATTAGTATGTCATTAAAGGGTATTGGAAGAAAATCAGTTTTTGGTTAAGTGATTTTATTTCTTTAAAATACAAAGTATTAAAAAGTGGGCATGAGGCCTGAAATTTTTTAAGGGGAAGGGAAAGGGACGAAAACTGTATTTTTTTCCGATTTTTATCTAGGGAGCCCTAGCTAGTTCCTATCATCTTCATTCGCACTTTACAATAAATTCATCCTTTCATCACCTAACATACAAACAGCCACCACAATACCTCATTCGCTCTATGGACCTACTTAAAAACCTGATAAGGTGAAATGATATATATACAATTGATCAGAAGGGTATGATGGGAGAAAAAAAGCCCCAGAGAACATAAAATAAGCCCCATTTGGTTTTTCCTCCCATCCCTCCTCGATGACATGGAGAGCCGACTGTTTTCTGGTCCCAAGAGTGGACCGAAAACAAGCCGGGCTTTCCCTACTGGGGAGGGGCCTATGCTAATCGGGATAAAAGAAAAAAGGAAGGGAACGGCCAGGAAATAGGACACAATAGATTATTGTAGTGTTTTGGTTAAGTGATCTTTATTGAGAAAACCATAAAATAGCAAAACTAAAATTTACTTGTAATATACTTAGAAAATCAAGTTAGAGATCATTCCTTGCTATTAGTACGATATAACCCAATACAAACTGTCACATGTTACTTGGAAAAGAGATGGGCACTGCCAAATTACTTTACTTGTGCCCTGAGAAATGAATCAAAGAGGAATTACCTGGCATTGCAACTTGACAACCTTACTTCTTTAACTCGTGTCAAATTTGTTTTCCTCAAATGAAAGATTTTCTATTTTGATATGCCAGATATTATTGTACAGGGACCAGTCATTGTAACTATGTAAGCTCCCCCATGTGTGACTATTCTTATACATCCACTGCTAGAGAGTTGTTACACAACTTCTAACTGTAATCTTAATGTGTTTGTATATATATATATCTATATCTATCTATCTATCTTAGTAATCAAATTCGGACTCCTATACCAATCACTTTTGGACTAATCCTATTTACCAACCCCTCCGCTCGGGCAGGATATGACACAAGGTCAATTTTTAAGCGGAGTTTAACAGGTTTGAATTCAGAGTTTTCCTTCTCTTAGACTAGTTGCCTCACCAAGGCTGAAGAACCTAGTCTGTCCTACTATTTACCCATAGCTGGAGGGAGAATAATTGAATTCATACCTTTCCCAAGGGTATTAGTGTTATGTGAAATGCAATCATTCTCGTCCAGGATTTGAACTCATGTCACCATGTCACCATGTCCATTTCCTACGACGATAACCATTACACCACGGGCATGTATCACTTTTGGACTAATACTCGTGAACCCCCTACTATGGGTTAAATAGTACCTCTATTGTTCTACAAGGCTATATTAGGCATTAAATAACACACAAAGGTTGATATGCTATTAAACAAAAAACTAGAAACAACTGTACTATTATCCCTATAGTTTTGCTCTAATCAACTCTTGTTAAATTTTTTTGTCTTTAATAAAAAAAAAAAAAAGCAGCCCAGTTGGCTGATGTAGATTACCTCAACTGCATCTGTAATATAATGGCCGAGGGATTTCGGTTTATGCCTTTGGGTTTAGTTAGGCTGAGAACCTTTCGGCTCAGTGCATGGGTTACTTAGGTACAACATTAACACAGGTGTTCACGTGCGGGCTGACAGAGCGGACGTGTCACAATAGCCCGAGATGGGAAACGGGGGCTACAGAGTGCGAATGACGTCACACACCGGAAACACGCGGAGGATTTTGGGAGATTTTGAAAAAGTCAGAGAGTTGAAACTAGAAGCCGAACGAGACAGTTGACTTTGCGCTAGATGAAAAAGACAGCATAGAAAGATTGTGTCTCTCTCCTTATGTCGAAGAACCTTTAAACTCAAAGGTAATAAAAGTTTCGTATCTGAACTGAGAAGTCGTTCCATGTTTTTCGTATTTCGAGATCCTATGTTTAAAGTTTTCTATATGTGGTTATGAACATTATATGTACGTTTCGCATATCTGTATATTACGGGTATGGTACACATCTCTGCAGCGGGTTAATGAGTGTCCTGGATATGATACTAAACTATCTGATGATGAGGTCCCAGTCCTGGAGCTTTGGGAATATAGAACACTCCTTCATTGCCATTACTCCCAGGTCCACTCTGATATACCATAAAACCAAACAAAACCAAATCATATATATTTAATATATATGTATAAAAAGGATTTGGTTGATATGCCATAAAACCAAAACTAAATCTCATACTATTAGGTGACGTCATTGGAAAAAAAATTTTATTTGAAAATTAAAATTAATTTTTCTTCTATCAATTTATTTCTGTGATTTAAAAAAATAAAACAAAAGGAGAAAAGTTTAACTTTGCTAAGTGTTCTTTAAATATATGTTCCTACTGTATTTGTGGTACAATAAACTATTATCACATTTTTGTCAATTAGATGTTTTGTTATTTATGTGAATCTCATATTTATGATGTGTGTGTTTTTTTGCATCTATAGGTCCTGCCTTGGTGTACTTAGCTGTGAATGGTGTGAAATGGAAGAAAAAGATGGAGTCAATATTCGACTGTCTCAGTCCTACTGCGCCAGCCAGAGTGTTTGTTTTGGAGGAATACTGGGAGCCCAAACACCGTACGGGGACCAGTCGTTACAACAATGTAAGCTTTAACATTGTATTTGTGGGTCTATATTGATATTAATAATATAGTTTGCTATAAAGAAAGTGATCAATATCAGGGATAGAACACATATAAATTAGTATAGTGTAGACATTGGGTCAATGTTTCTTGTCTATGAGATTATTGGACCATCTATCTATATATATATATATATATATATATATATATATATATAATTGGTATTAATAAATAACTGTGTTCATTTGTAATTTTGTTTATATATATATATATATATATATATATATATATGGGAGAGTCTGTGGGGTGTAATAACTAAATTAATGGACTATAGCCTTGAAGTAAGTGAGTTCAAACTTCAGTCATGCTATTATATCCA
The DNA here is from genome assembly GCA_963585895.1 of Sepioteuthis lessoniana. Lineage (NCBI taxonomy): Eukaryota > Metazoa > Mollusca > Cephalopoda > Myopsida > Loliginidae > Sepioteuthis > Sepioteuthis lessoniana. Next base: position 86,306,176 of record OY757913.1, on the reverse strand, counting down.
CTTTTGGACTAATACCTTTAGGAAAGGTATGAACACCCTTATTCCTCTACCTATGGATTAAATAGTATCACTACTGTTCTTTACAAGGATGGCTTTGACATTAAATAACCCACAAAGGTAGATACACCATTAAGAAATCAAACCTTATATATATTTATATATACAAGCAATAGTTTTGTACAGGTATACCTCAGGTTATGTTGTTTCGAGTTAAGTCGTTCATGGTTATACGTTGTTTGTCAAAAAAAAAAAAAAAAATATGGAAAAATAAGAATTAAGTTTAAGTCATTTTATTCGACTTTATGTCTGTCCGCCACAAATATTGAAGTTGTAATATCACTAGAAATGTGTTAAAAGTGCATGAAATCACGTTATTGTAAAATAAATAAGAATAAAAGTATATGAAATTACATTAAAATACATACATTTGCAGTAAATTTTAATATAATCATCATAAATTCTAGAGAATGAAATATGAAAACATCTGTGACTTATTTAGTGGTCTTTCAGAGCTCATTTTATTTTTTAATGACTTAGAGCAAACCACATTCACAAATAAAGAGTCTGCAATGTACTGTAAATATTGTCAAATTGTAAACATCTAAATTTACAATTATGTACATACATGTATTCGCAAATTCAGATTACTTTTTTTGGTACTATATTAAAAAGTAAAATTTATTTGTAAGCTTAAAATAGATTCTTATCAGTCAAATATTATTAAAAATGCAGTTATAAATAAAATAGAGAACTGGGAATGGTTATTTGTGGTTTAGCCAAGAGACAAGTAAATTCAATTCAAGTCATCTCTCCTGGAATGAATTAACAATGTAAAGTGAAGTATACCTGTATACAAGTTTTCTAAAAAAGCCACAGGATTATTTTCATCTAATTAAGTTTTAATGAAGGGTAGCAATTTGCAATATCCATTAATGTTAAGGTGTTTTTACTCCCTTTAAAAAATATGCAGCCTACACAGGCAGGTGCAGGACTAGCCTTAAATCAATTGGACTAATTGCACCTAATTGACCCCACGCCAGAGTCATCTTCTCTTGGCTTGTCAAGAACACACAACACACAGCAATTTATCTGTTCCCAATTGGATCCAGCATCTTCTAACGCCAGCCCTGGACATGTGTGTGAGTAAACTGACATGAAAGAAGAAATTAAGAACACATATACCTAAACCAGTCTATTAGCCTAGCAGTTAGAGTGCTTGTCAATGGCCCGGGAGACCAGGGTTCAATCCCAGGTCGAGTCATACCAAAGACTCAAAAAATGGTACTTGATCCTTCCTTGCTTAACACTCAGCATTATAAGGGTAAAGGGTAAAGTGGAGCAATCCAGGGAAAGGAGTAGTGCCCTGCACCTCGGTGTGGCAGCTATGGAAAAGGGAGCCTTCAGGTCACCCTCGACTAAGATTGCTAACTTTACTTTTATATCTGTGAAAACAAATCTAAAACCAAAATTAATCTTTTTTTTCCAAATTTAATCACTATCTTGAAAAGATGTTTTACATTTCCCTTGATCACAAAGAGAAGTAATTCTTTTTTATTTCCTTGGAATTTGTGCTTAAATCCTATCATTTCTATTATTTTCCAGTGTGCTTGGATTCTGAACCAGTCAATGTTAAGACGACACCTGTCGGTCCAGTGGCAGGAGGAATCATGGGGATATTCCTGGTTCTTGCTCTCAGTGTCTACTGTTACCGACACCACGTACACCGCACTTCCCATCAATATGTGACATCATTGCCAGAGAATCAGGCTCGAATGTCACATTATTATTATGAAACAGAAGAGCCAGAGCCACACGAGGAAGTTGGCACTGGTAAATAATTTATCTTATCAGCATGAAACCCAGATCTTTTTTTTTCTTTTTCACTTATTTTGTCCTTCTCTGCTTATAAAGTCAGATTAATGTCTGACACATTTTTTATATTAGTTGTGCTAAGTTTTTCTTTGTTTTTCAAAAAAACAATTTGAAATATAGAACTCTCCCTACCAACAATTTTCCCACACTTGAAGCAAAGATTAAAGATCTGAACATTACTTTTTGTGTTTTTTTTGCTTTTCCAGGTTCTATCTGTTCATTGTACAGGGTTTTTAAAAAAAAAAACTTTTCTGAGAAAGTTGTTTTTGGATATTATCATTTTAAACTCTCTAACTGTTCACCATCCCTATCGACACATAATTGGAGTTGTCTGTAGGTGGCCTCCATCATATCAGTTATGCTTATTTTTAAGTAAAGATATTCCCATAGAAATATTAACATTTTTTTTAATCACCCGAGGAAGATAAAGGTGCTCCCGTAAGAATGTTAACTTTTTTTTTAATTACTCTATATAATTAATCAACTTACATTGATGTATCTAGTTTAATGAACGTGCATTCGTATTTTTGTTTATTATACCCCCCCCAATTTTCTTGCTGAAGGTGGGAGATTGTCGTCTTTTGAAAAATCAATATGGCCGCCTTATTCTAAATAAGTAACAAAGCTTTTTATTCCACTTATTTTCCTTATTCTAATTCTGTTGTTTTATTTTTCTAGGACACACCAATTTTGTTCTAGCACCATTTGAAAATCCGGCCAGCATTTCTCCATACCGTGTAAATACAACATACCGCCGACCAGCAGGAGGTGACAGTGACCATGGCTATAGCACAATGACCCCACATGAAGACAGTGAGCATGCCAGCCTTCCCTGCCTGGAACCTCTCCTTATAGGAAAGGATCGATTTAAACCACCCCCATACCCAAGTTCAAAGGCCCCCGTCATACCACCCCCACCCATGATTTGCAGTCGCCGTAGCCGCAGTCCCACACCACCGCAGACACGTCTGTCCACATACACTCCAATCCCAGAACAGACTCTGTTGCCGTCTCAACAAACAGTCGTTGGCACCACAATCCCAGAAGGATCCCACAGTATCGTTGCAAATGTGCAAGTCCATGTTGTTGATGCTCACTAACCCTGCCAGTGTTCTCTATCTCTCTTTCTGTCTGACACACAAGCTTACACGTATGCATGTACAGATTACTAAATTGTAAATAGTGTCTCCTGACACATCTACCTACCTACACTGGTTAGTGTTCTATGTGCATCTGAATCCCAGACAGACATGAAATACATGCCATCAGAGATGTGTGTTGCAGAGTGAATGTGATTATCTAGTAGATAAGAAAGTCTACATGTATAACTGATACTTTTTAAGTGTATGGTAACAAGTTCATTTTCAAACAGTCACAACCAATTTGGGATGATGCTAAGCTCCAGTTTTGTAATGAATTTAAAATTTTCAAACCAAAAGAAAAACAGAAACAAAAAAAAACAAAAAAGCTAACTTCCAGAGGAGGGATAAATTCATTTTTACAGTATTTCTAGCTTAGTAATATTGCTATTTTACACTCTTGATTTGTAGAGAAATGTACACCAAAAGATGTAATACAAATTGCATATTCTACAAGGTCTGTCTTGAAAATGTAATGAGATTGGTTGGATAACAAAAATTTATCATCAACTTAATTATAAATCAATTTTTATCTTTTTCAAAGAAAGTCGGTGTTTATTATCAACTGATCAAAATAAAAGATTTTTTTTTATAACTTATTAAAAATCAAATTTATCTTCTTCACAGTCCCACACCAACAAAGACATTCTTCCCACTCCTGGAAACAGTACTGGAAGTCTTCAACTGACACTGCTTTCAAAAGGTTTGTCACAGCCTGTTGCATATTCTGTACAGTTCCTGAATGGCAACCATGGAGGAGCAGGGTTTTGATTTTGGGGATACAGGGAATTAATGATTGATTAAGATGTAGGTCAGAGAAAATAGGGGTTTGTTCTATGACAAGAATGTTATTTCATTGCCAAAAAGTCTTTCAACCTGGCTTGATATTCTTGTTCCATTTTCATTACACACTTAAAAAAAGGAAAAAAAAAACACAGTTGTAATTCAAAGGTACTCTACTGAATATCAATTCTGATATATGTGCATATATATATATATATATATATATATATGTGTGTGTGTGTGTGTGTGCACATGTCTGTCTATTTTATATGAATTGAATATTTTCACAAATGTCCAGGCTCAACATTGACTTTTACTCTGTCACCAATATTTAAAAAAAAAAATCAGTCTCATTGCTTTTTAGACAGACCTTGTATCAGAATCTCTGGAAAGAGATGCTTTAATAATAATAATCACTAAAGAGCAGCAGGAGGAGGAGGGGGCTATGTTCATTTCTCTATTAGTCAACAGGGTCTATAGTCACATTTCTGAAGAGTATTATGTTAAAGACATTTCTCTCTAGAGAAACCCTCATTTAACTCTATAGAGTGAGCTGTTAGCTCAGTAGAGTTAAACTACTTAGACACATGCTATAAACATTGTTATAGAGAGATACATGAACCTGAATCAGGTCTGTGCAGTGTCTTTTGCATAGGTATTAAAAATTAATATTTCTCAGTTTTTTTAAATTTAATCAAGAAACTGTATGCTATTTTTGTGTGTGGATAGTTTCATACATGACAATACATACAACAATGCTTGTGTGTATATATGTGAGTACGTGGATTATGTTCACGTGTCAATGTCTACTATTGTAGATTAAATACTGAGGAAAATAACAAGTAAAAGAAAAGCCGATTGGCATAAGTATATTTCTACATACATTTGAACTTTATATATATATATATATATATATATATATACACACATACACACACACACAGAGTATAACACAGGAACCAAAACCGTATTTTGCTATTAATTGTGCCACCTTCTCATGCTCATTAACCAATACTATATATATATATATATATATATATAGCATTTTCTCTTTTAAATGTATGTTTGATTAAATAAGATGGGCACTTAATGTCTGTCTTTTCTGTTGTTAATCTGTTCGCATGAGTCATTTGACTTTTGGACAGAATGAATTTATAAGGGCACTGTACGTTTCCCAAGTACTTTTATCCCCAACTGGAGCAATCTTTAGGGGAGTGAATAATGAATTGACAAGTTGTATACATTTATATAAAGAGTTGGAGGGGAAAAAAGTGGAAAAAAAATTAACAAAAGAAAATTTTACCAGAGATCAGAAGAATTGGTGGGAAATGTGCTAGAGGCACACATATACATACTCATATATATATATATATATATATATATGTTTTTGTAATTGCATGTTTGTATGGATGAAAAAGATTCCTGTAAGATTGACATAATGGTTAGAGTGTACATTAGTAGTCCTGGAGACTAGGGTTCAATCTTAAGTCGAATCATACCAAAGACTAAAAAAAGTACATGATGCCTCCTTGCTTAACACTCACCATTATAAGATATGGATCAAGGGTTAAGTGGAGCAATCCAGGAATAGGAATAGCACC
>OY757913.1:86235781-86295781 GCA_963585895.1 Sepioteuthis lessoniana | reverse complement strand
TTCCCTACGTCGCATGCAAGTGTTCGCTGGGTTTTCTGGTCATGGTAATTCAATTCACAACATAATTCCTCTACTTAAAAAAAGAAAATGTACATCAACAATGATACTATTTAACCCATAGCTTGTGGGGGGGGGTAGATGAGGGTATTAGTCCAGAATAGAATGTCATAGTGTGACTGGAGTTTGAACTTGCTTACTGTGATTGGTTGGTTTGGTTTGGTTTGGTTTTATGGCATATCAACCATTGTAGGTTATTTAATGTCAAATTCTGTTTAAATATGTATATTAAATATATATGATTTGTAAACATAACTAAGTTAAATAGTTCCAATTATCACTAACAATTCAATTAAACATCAGTTATTTGTTTATACACAGTTTGAATGTCAAACGTTTCTATTTCTTGGTATGATATTTAAGCCGTTATTCCTAAAAGTATCTCCGAAAAGAATAATTAGCATTATCATTAGAACATTACCAAGCTCGGAAAGAATACCGAGGAGAGTTCTGAAGAGCTGAAGGAGATTTGTTACCACTTTATCTCCTGTGAGAACAACTACCGAGAGAATCTTTTAAAATATCAGTATTCTAGTTCAGAACAACGTTGAGTCCTGTTATTTTAAGTCCTTTTCAAATCTGTAATTTTCTCAACGTGGAAGTTGTTTTAGGACCCTTTCAAATGCTGCCAGAATAGATCTGGGAGTGATGGCAATGAAGAGGTACTCCACATTTCCCAAAGCTCCAGCATTACTGAAGCCTTACCATCAGATTGTTTAATGTCATATCCAGGACACTTGTAGGTAAATAATGCTAAATCAATTTTTATACATATAAACAGTTCTATTTCAAACAATTCAGTTTAGCATGTGAACAAAATTAAGTGGTTCCAAGTATTATCATGTATCACTAACAATTTAATTAAACATCAGTCATTTGTTTACACACAGTTAAATATAAAAACAGTTCTATTTCAAACAATTCAGTTTAGCATAAGTATACAGTTTTGTTCTATTTGACCCACAGATAGGATCCTATCAGGTGCTACCACTCCAGAACAGAATGGATTTGGGAGTGATGACCATGAAGGGGTACTCCACATTTCCCAAAGCTCCAACATTACTGAAGCCTCACCACCTGGTTGTTTAATGTCATACCCAGGACAATCGTTGGGGGAGTCTTACCTCTCTGCAGAGATGCAGTCGGTGTATTTTACAGCTCCAACTGACTGAGCTAGTTGCTTACTTTGAGGCTTCTTATTAGTAAGATTTATCATCTACTTTACATGAAGGCTTTCAGAACCAATGAAATGACACAGAGCTGAATAAGACTGCATAAGAAAGTTCTGTTTATGGTAACCGTGTATATGAAATCACTTGATAAAAGTCCTTGTTGCTTGTATCTGGAATTATAAGTGAAAGCTTTCAATATTGTGTTAAATAGTGGTAACAAGGAGTTTACTACTGGTATAGGTCAGGCTCCAGGCAGGTAGTATAATTGCCTGTGGTGTAATGGTTATCGTCGTAGGAAATGGACACTGCGACACGAGTTCAAATACTGGACGAGACTGATTGCATTTCACATAGCACTAATACCCTTGGGAAAGGTATGAATCCAATTATTCTCCCTCTAGCTATGGCTAAATCGTAGGATAGACTGATTTCTTCAGCCTTGGTGAGGCAACTAGTCTAGGAGAAGGAATACTCTGAATTCAAACCTGTTAAACTCTGCTTAAAAATTGACCTTGTGTCATCCTGCTCGAACGGAGGGGTTGGGTAAATATGATAATTGCTACATTTTCAGTCTGTATGAGAGAAAATGTAGCAATTATACCATCTGCCTGAAGCCTGACCTATAATTCTACATTTATATCTGGATGTATTACCATGGCAATGGAGGGTGTATTTTTTTTTTTTTTTTTTTTTTTTTTTACAGGTTGAGTAAAGAGTGTGTTACCACCAAAGGAGGTACCTCCTCTTCTGTCAATTTGAGAATCTGTCATGTCAATATGTAAAAAACGGTTTTCAAGGAAAGTTCTGAATGGTTAAGCGGAAATGCAAGTAAACATGTCGATGAGAATACTACTTGTATTTCGTCGGCCTCTCTAACACAGGCAGAATGTGATACAAGGTCAATTTTTATGTGGAGTTAAGCTGGTTTGAAGTCCAAGTTTTCCTTCTAGACTGGTTGTCTTATCAAGACTAAAAGAACCTAGTCTACCTTTTATATTTACTCATTGATGTTGGGAGAACAGATGGATTCATACCTTTCCCAAGAGCATTAGTGAGAAGTGAAATGCAAACAGCCTTGTCCAGGATTTGAACTCTGGTCACTGATTCCATTTTGTATGATTATGTTTAATGCAATTATACGTGAATGAACTGAGTCAGAATTAATAAGATTGTGTAGTGTCGATTGATCTACATCATTATTGTTTAAGGCTAGACTTCTAGGCTGTTAAATAGCAGATTACAACATTTGGCCGCAGTTTGGTAGCTTTAATGGCATATCAACCTTTGTAGGTTATTTAATGCCAAATCCATCCTTATAGAAGGACAGTAGTTGTACTATTTAACCCATAGCTGGGAGGATAAGGGGGTTCATACCTTTCCCAAGGATATTTGCCCGAAAGTGAACGTAATAGCGCTACTGGAATACGAACTCGCTTACTACGATTCCGCAGTCCATCGCTTCAACCATTACACCACGAGGACCCCTCCCCCGCAGTTAGAAAGTTGCTTCAAATCGTCTTCAGACCATGGTGCAATATGCATCAAGTTGGATTTGGTTGAAAGTGAGAAGTTTTCAGCACGAATGAAATGCATGCAGAACCACCATTCCTGTGTCATTACGTAACATCAAGAAATGGTCACTGTAAACGCGTAATAACATCAACGACCAAAAGTAAATGCGTTTTTTTTTTAAATCCCAAACTGCACACTAAAATGAAGATGAACGTCCAATGTAATCTCTGCTCTTAATTAATCTGGTGTGTATATATATATATATATATATATAATTCTTATAAGTACCCTGTCTGGTGGCAAAAGCTGCTTGGTAGCGCCAGTACTGCCTTGAGCTACTGAAACTGTGTTATCACCCCTGGTTGGCAGCTGATGAGGGCCGGGTATCGCACATGCTTTCACATGTTGTATGATGAAAAAAATAATTTTTTTCGGTATCTTTATGTGTGGGTGCCATTTTTGCAAGGTTATAGTCATATATATACTTAGTAGCTGCCCTCTCAAATTTGGAGATGACACTCATGATATGTATTTGTAGAAGATTAATTTATCATGCCATGAACGGATTAGGAATTTTTAAACCAGAAAGAACTTTTAAGTCTCTGGTACAAATTTGGCTCACAAGAGATTTTAGACTTATGAGAAATCTTTTCCATAATTCCTATGTACAGTATATTTAAAAAGTTTGATAATGTGTGAGATGTACTGTTTTTTTGTTTTTTTTTAAATTTGATTACACGAAGTAATTATTAAAAAATGACCCCAGAGGATTTTTAATGTATTGTTAAAAGATATTTAAAAAAATTAATTCAAAGTCGGGCAGAAAGTACTAGGGATACATACAAGTATGGACAATACATAAATCAATTCCCCCCGAATACGATAAAAGTAATACGGGAATTCGAACGGATCCAAAAGAAAATATATAGGGATAAAATGTCTATTGTGTTTAATGAAATTTGCATCAATAAAAAAATTAATTCTTAAACAACTAAATAAAAACTGTAAACATAAATGTACAATGTATGCAGTTCTTTAACTTCTAGGCATAAATAATACCAGACAAGTTGTCATGCCATTAAAATCAATCAAATTGTAGTGCAGTTAAAAGTTTTATTAATATTAAGCAAAAACCTGATATCACATCTGAGGCTAGAATTTACAAAACAGTGTGTAAGCAATGCCCTTAACAATAAAAAAAACATGGAGAATACCTGAAAAGAAAAGAGGAATATTGCAAAGGCCTAAAAATAAACAAGGCAAGGGTGTATTTTGGATCACAATTTTTTAACTTGAATTATGTTGTTTTTTTTTAAAATAATATTTTTAATTTTATCATACATGTGAAAACATGTGTGATCCTATTTACCCAACCCCTCCGCTCGGGCAGGATATGACACAAGGTCAATTTTTAAGCGGAGTTTAACAGGTTTGAATTCAGAGTTTTCCTTCTCCTTGACTAGTTACCTCACCAAGGCTGAAGAACCCAGTCTGAAAACATGTATGATACCCTGTCCTCATCAGCCACAAACCAGGGGTTATGTAACAGTTTTGGTGGCTAAGGTAGGTACTGCCAACCCTGGCACCACCACCAGCTTTTTCCACTGGACAAGGTATGATGTTTTGATTTAGGAGTCCTGTTTTAAAAAGAGAAAAAAAAGATATTATTAGATAATATCTCCCTAATCACCAAATTAATACTTGTAAAATGATATAAAATCAACCAAACACCTTTTTTTTTTTGTGTGCAGTTCTACCTTTATTCATAAGAACATGTAGACGATCGGTGCTGAATTGAATGTAATGAGATGACAGCTGTAATTGTTCATACACAGAGACAGTAGGACTTGGTATTTTTGTTTAGAGTGAGATGTTCATTCTGTTTAAGACATGAACAATAAAATAGTAAACATGACTGAAATCTGTTTTTCTTTGGTGATGAATTTGAAAATTAAGCATCCAGAAGCTTTATATAAACTACAGTTCTCTCCAATCAATGAGGATTTATTTTTTGTTGATAAAGTCAGGTTCATTTAACCTAAAACCTGAAAAAAAAAAAGATGGTTATAGGACTACAACATAATCAGGGATCTGTAAAGTTAATCACCAATTTTTTTTTTTTCTTGTCTTTTTGGAGAAGAGAAGATGATAGCATGTATATGCCTGGCATGCAAATCGAGCGGTGGGAATTTGCAACAGTGGCGTGTGCAAATTTTTCAGAGTGAACATACTGGCCAAGCATAAAAACACCTCGTGCAAGAAACGGTTTGACATTTTTTTGCTGATGGACATTGTACAAACCTGAGACTTTTTTGTTGATGGAGAATAGTAGTTCTGAATAAAGAGAGACTGCTGTGAAAGTGATAACTTGAATCAGTTTCACATATATATATATATATTATAACAGAGTTGGTTGTCACTAAATCACTTTGTGGGTTTGTGTCGAACCAAATGCAATATAATATGGAGAGTGCTCAATATCTAGGTTAGAGCTATTATATAATAAATAAATATATATTAGATATATATATTTAATTTATGGAATACAGATTGCAACCCTTGGGTTTCATGGAGTTTTTTTGCAAAACAACAATCATCAGGCAGCTAAGAAAATGAAATAAATCGAAAATTGAAAAAATACTGACAAAAACCGTTGGGATTTCGTACAACCACACGTAAACATTCATACGAAATCCAAACGGTTTTTGTCTGTATTTTTTCGTATTTTTTCGATTCATTTAATTTTCTTAACTGCCTGATGATTGTTGTTTTGCAAAAAACGCCATAAAATCCAGGGGTTGCAGTCTATATTCTATGAATTAAATATATATATATCTAATATTTATTTATATATATATATATATATATATATATACACACACACACTTAGTCTCAGAAATCTATTTCATTTTCTCAAGCAAGCCAAGGGAAAACACATGGGTTTATGCCTTTCCTAAGGGTATGTATTTACCCAACCCCTCCAGGCATAATGTAGAACAAGGTCAATTTTTAACTGCAGTAAAGCTATTCTGAATTCAGGTTTTTACTTCTAGACTGGTTGCATTACCATGGCTAAGGAACCCAGTCTGTCCTTCTATTTACCCATAGTTGAAGAAGAAGAGGTGGAGTCATGCCTTTCCTGAAGTGAAGCACAAATAGCCGTGTCCAGGATTTAAACTCTGATTACCAGTTCCATTTCCTATGATGATGATGACTGTTACTCAAGGCGCATCTCCAAATAGTATTAGTGCAAGGTAAAATGCAGACAGCTTTATCCAGAGCATGAAGAATTCATTTCCTTTGACAATACTGGTTTCAAGATCTGTGAAAAATCACATCATTTGAAAAGATCTTTTACTAGTGGGAAAAAAACTTCTTTTGAAGGAGAGGGATTTTTTTTTGAAGGTATTTTTTGAAAAAATTTGAAAATTCCACTCTTTGGCTCGGGTTGCGGAAAACTCATCACCTTTGAGATTACTGGCTGTCCATCAAACAAAGGGAAGTTACAGTGCAGTTCTACTGCATAAATAAAGTTTCTGAAAAAGTTGATAGATCTGTTGGAATATTCCATAGAAACTAGCTCTTTACTCATGATTTCAGTAATCATATTAACTGTGAATTGGTCAATTACTTTTTGGTCTTTCAGTTGTTTCAGCAGTAGGTCTACTAGGCCACTTAGTTCCGTGACTTGATCATCAGTTTTCTTTTTCTTTTTTTTTTTAAAGGAATTGTTAACAACTTCCAATAATTGATCAATAGTATTTGTCACTTCTGGGGAATTGACATATTTCACTGAAACTGAAAAATAGAAAAATATATTAGTTGTCTGAATTTCAGAGACGAAGCTTGATGATTTCTATCATTCAGGGTTTTCAAATTATTGTTTTCATCTTTAATCTTACCTTCACATTTCAACCATTGTGTTCTCCGGCCTTCTTCTGGTGTTTCTTGTTGAACTTTGGAGCCTACACAGAATTTTGAACAACGTCTTTTACTTAATCCATGGGGGTCACTTGCTCCGATTCCATTAACCATAACCAGGTACAAGTGTTAAGAATTACTATATTGTTAGTTGCCTGTGGTCAGGATTGAACTTGCAACCTCCAGATGATTGTCACTTAGAAGCTTAGGGAATCAACACCTATAACCGTTATGCCATGAGTCCAGCAGGACACATAATAATAAAGATGAAGACAATAGTCCGAAAACCCTGAATGATAAATATATATATATATATATATATATTATATAAAACTGAATTATAAAGACACATTTTGTCTATATAATTTTATTAGGATCCTTTGAAGTTTCCTGATAAATGTTTTGGTTTTAGGTTGGAGTCGGTAGATGAATCAAATACTACCAACTCCAACCTAAAACCAAACCACTTGTCAGGAAACTTGAAAGGATCCTAATAAAATTATATAGACAAAATGTCTTTATTATTTAATCAAACATGCTTAAATGAAGGACTACACACACACACACACATATATATATATCACAATATCATTTTCTCTAATTCTTGTACTTAATATTTAATACAAAAATTTGAGAGAATGATATATATATTAGTGAAAATATGTGCCTTCTGGGTGCAGGTAATTAAGTTCTAGTGTAATAAAATATATTAAATTAGAAAGACTAAGGAAACTATACAAGAATGTATATAAAAAGGTTACACATATTTTTATTTTATTTTATTTTATTTTATTTTGATTTCTCCATGAAATTATACATAATATTTTTGATGGTTGGTTTTCTTTGTGTATTGACAAATCATCTTTAGTGGATAATTTAATGCCAAAGCCATCTTTATTGTAGAACAACTGTGATATAATTCAACTCATAGCTGAGCAGGTTAAAAGGGGTTTTGTACTGTTCCAAAGGTAATGAAAGTGAATGTAATAGCGTGACTAGAGTTTGAACTTGCTCACTGAGCCTGCAGTACAGCACTTTAACCACTATGCTATGGAGTCTCCTCACTAATATATTTGAGAATAAAACAATAATATTAGGAATTATTAACACCAGGTAATAATTTATTAAATTTAGGAAAAAAAATTACAATTATTTCTTTAGTGACTTATTTTTGTGTGTGTGCATGTTTAAATATTTAAAAAATATCAATAGTAGGCAAAGCAAAAAAAAAAAAAAAATCATTTAAAACAGAGTGGGTATAAATGAAGAATATAACAGCATGGATAATAGCTCTTCCCATCACTCCTGGTTTTCATTATTAGACAGTAAAGAATAAAATTAGTTATTTCTTTTTGTTAATGAATTTCTTTTAAGATTTATTGATGGGATTTTTGCTCATATTCATTAAAATGAAACCAAATAATTAAAAATCAACAATACCAAGCAAATATTTTAAGATCAATACAAAAATTAAGTCTTCTCATTCACATAATAAACCACTGTTTGGTTGCATACGTAATTACAATTACATGTATGTAGAAAACACCAGCAGTATCAATAACATAAAACATTTTCTTAATTATTAAGATTTAAATGAAAAATCATAGAGAATATGATGTAAATAAGAAAATTGTGATATATATATATATTCAGACGAATGTTTCTTGGCTTTTTAGAGATTATAGCTATTTTGTTATATTGCCCTACCTTGTACAGACAGAGAAGACAATTTGATATCCTTTGTCTGTTCGGGGAATTGGGTAGGAATCATGGAAGTTGAGTTTCTTTTTTATGCCCCCTCCATTTAATATTCTTACCTTTTAAATGATTCCGGTGTATTTTGTTGAAAACACGCCAGATATAAGGGTCCCTCCAATTTGCTTTTTAGTATTTTAATTATCAATACATATGATTCCCCTGTGTTTCATCTTGTTTATATATTTATATATTACCTAGAAATCAAACTATGACTGTTTACTCAAGAAGAACTCGACTCAGTACTTAGAAAAATTAAAAATAGAAATGCAGCAGGGCTTGATAAAATTCCCCCAGAAGTATGAAAGACCAGACAATTCAACGACATACTGCTCCGACACTGCAATGCCATATACAATCAAAACCTGATAGACAGATGGATGAAGGGATGCATCCTCACTTTCCCTAAAAAGGGCGACCTCAGATAAGCCAAGAACTACCAAGGTATAACACTACTGAGGTATAGCGGCCAAAATATACAATGGCCTACTACGCAACTGCATAGAACTCAAAATTGACAACATACCTTAGTATGAAGAACCAAAATGGCTTCCGGAGAAATAGATCCATGACATCACAAATTTTGACTATTTGAAGAATTCTTGAAGGTGTACATGCAAAAAACCTACAGGCAACCATATTATTTGTTGACTTTACCAAGGCCTTTGATTCCATTCACAGAGGAAAGATGGAGCAAATTCTACCCGCTTACGGCCTACCAAAAGAAACTGTCACAGCCATAATGATTCTCTATAGAAACACCAAGGTAAAAGTCCATCTCCGGATGGAGACACAGACTACTTAGACATTGTAGCAGGTGTACTGTAAGGAGACACATTAGACCCATACCTCTTTATCATCTGTGTTGACAATGTGCTTAGAACATCTATCGATAAAATCAAAGAAAACGGTTTCAAGCTAACAAAGAAAAGAAGCAGAAGGTACCCCGCATAGTACTTCTGGCAAATACACTCACCCAATCTGAAACCTGTTACATAGTCTGAAACGAGCCACTGCAGGCATTGGCCTCCATATCAATGCACACAAAGCAGAATATATGTGCTTTAATCAAACAGGCAAAATCTCCACATTAAATGGTAGCCCTCTGGAACTAGTAGACAAGTTCATCTACCTAGGAAGTGGTGTCTCATTGACTGAGACAGACATAGACACGCAACTAGCAAAGGCATGGGCAGCTATCGAAAGGCTATTGGTCATATGGAAGTCAGACCTGACCGATAAAATGAAACTCAGTTTCTTCCAAGCAGCGGTCGTGTTGATACTGCTATATGGATGCACTACATAGACACTAACTAAATGGATGGAGAAAAAACTTGACGGCAATTACAATAGAAAGCTATGAGCAATATTTAACAAGTCTTGAAGGCAACACCCCACAAAGCAGCAGCTGTACGGCCACCTACCACCCATCACGAAAACTATCAAAATTAGATGAACCAGACATGCGAGACACTGTTGGAGAAGTAGGGACGAGCTCATAAGTGATGTACTCTGGTGGACCCCTTCAAATGGGCGAGGAAAGGCAGGGCGATCAGCTGGAACATACATACAGCAGCTCTGTGTAGATACAGGATGTAGGCATGAGGACCTGCCGGAAGCAATAGATGATAGGGAGGGGTGGCGAGAGAGGGTCAGGGATATCTGTGCTGATGGAGTGACATGATGATGATTATATATATATATATATATATACACACACACACACACACACACACACACACACACACACACACACACATTACCTGTCAAAAGTATTCGGCCACCCTCAAAAATTTTTATTCTCATCCTAAAAGGTGTTAGTTTTAATGAAACGAGTTAAGCACTAGAATGTTTTTATTTATTATACTAAATACAAGTCTTCCTTAGTGTAACCAGATATCTTCTGGAAAATTGATTTGAAGGTGTTTTTCTTCTTTAGAATCAAAAATAAAAATTCCCTGAACTGCAGTGAATTATACTGTTAGGAGACATCAGGAAATAGGAAAAAAACAAGACCAAGTAGCAACAAGAGTGGAGGACAATTTTATCAGAGTCACAAGCTTGCATGACAGAAGGCTGACTGCTCCAAACATCACTGCACAACTGAACTAATCTTGTGAAAAAATGCGTCAACATCCACTGTGAGAAGAAGACTCTTAAGTTTGTCTATATGCCAGAATTGCTGTCAAGAGGAAGTAAAAGACTCCAGTGGGCCAAAATGCACAAAGAATGGACAAGAAGAGTAGTGAAATAAAGTCCTTTGGACTGGGTGAATCAAAGTTTGAAATCTTTGGGTCAAATCAGAGAGTCTATGTGTGGCGAAGAGTTGGTGAAAGAGCTGCAACCCCCTGTATCACACTAATTGTAAAGCGTGGAGGAGGATCTGGAGGGGCTTTTGCCAATTGCAAAATTGAAGATTTGCACCAGGTGAAGGGCAAATTGAATTAGACCAGCCGTCAGAGCATACTGCAGCATCATGCAATCCCATCTGGAATATGGCTTGTGAGTTGAGGATTTGTACTCAAGCAAGATAATAACCCAAAGCATACTAGTAAATTCTGTCAGAGGTACATTAAAAGCAAAGAGGAACAGCACATCCTTCAACTGATGTCTTGGCCAGCCCAATCAGCAGGCTTAAATCTCATTGAACTGGTGACCAAAAAGTTAGTGCAAAACAACTCACAAGTGAAGCTCACATCTGGCAACTCTTGCAGGAAAGCTGGGCAGAACAATTTACTGTCTACTTGAAGAATGGTAAGAATCTGTGAAGCAGTGATAACAGGCCATGAGGGTCATTTTGATGTATCAAAAGTTTAAGTTTTTGGTTGGTTGGTTTTTATGGCATATCAACCTTTGTAGGTTATTTAATGCCAAATCCATTTTTATGCAAATAATCAGTTTAGTATAAGTACAGATTTTGTTTACACACAGTTAAATGTCAAAACAGATCTATATTAAACAATTCAGTTTAGTGTAAATACAGTTTCAATGTCAAAAAACAGTTCCATTTCAAATAATTCAGTTTAGCATAAGCCTGCAGTTTAAATCTAAGTATGGTTTAATAGGCAAAAACATTTCTATTTCAACTTATTCAGTTTAGTCAAACAATTGAGTTTAGCTAGTTCTATTTAACCCATAGATAGGGCCCTATCAGGTGCTACCACGCTGGGCCAGAGTGGACCTGGAAGCAATGGCAATGAAGGAGTGCTCCGTATTCCCCAAGGCCCCAGCATTACTGCAATCTCACCATCAGATTGTTTTGTGTCATATCTAAGACACTCTTTGGAGGTATCTTACCCCTCTGCAGAGAAGCAATCGGTGTATTCTACAACCCTAGCTGACTGGGCAATTAAGTTTTTGGGTTCAATTTCTATTTAATATAGCCCAGAAAGATTTGTATTTAGTATAATAAATAAAACTATTGTGGTGCTTAACTTTTTTCATTAAAAATAACACTTTTACGATTAGAAATAAAAAATTTTAAGGGTGGCCAAATACAGAAAAAAAACCCCAAAAAACCGATCATTTTGAAAATTAAAAAAATATTTTCTGCACATCCTGCATCCTCAGTTGATCAGGGACTATCAAAAAGAAAACACCCAAGACACATATATAATCAATACATATATATATATATATACCATCAAATCTTGACTGTCCATAAAAGAACTTCACTTTTTAATATCATCTCAAGAGGTCTACGTGACTGCTCTAACATCCAATAAAACTCATCTTGAGAGAAAAACAGCTTTTCAAGCTCACATACAATGTCATGCATATAGATGATTTGCAAACACATTTTGTAGACAACATTTTTTTAAAATCAACCCAGAGCTCGTTTGTTTGCATCCAGTTAAAATGGTTATACATATGATTTGTAAGTCAATAGTTTGTGGGTAATCTTATTTTTAAATTCGTTAGAGCTAATTTGTTTGCACACTAGAATTACAATTGTTTGCACATGGTTAAATGGTTCCAAATATTCTAACACAGATAGTTCTATTTATAATAAATCAGTTGTTTGCACTCATATAAATGGTTTCTAATATTTCTAACACAAGTAGTTTTATTTGCACACAGTTAAATAGTTTCAAGAATCGTGATGTAATACCAATAATTTAATTTTGGTACACAAAGAATTTCAAGTATTGCTAATCAACACTAATGTTTATATTAAACGTTACTCATTCATTAACATTCAATTAAATTGTTCCAAGTATTGCTATATATTACCAACAATTCAATCAAACATCAGTCAATTGTTTATCCACAGTTAAATGGTCAAAGAGTTTTATTGCTAAAAAATTTAATCTAATATGTCATTTATTTGACCAACAGATAGGACCCTATCAGGTGCTACTGCTCCAGGTCAGAGTGGACCTGAGAGAAATGGCAATGAAGGGACACTCTACTTGGGTTTTTTTACCTTTTACAGAGATGCTGTTGGTGTATTCTACAGCCACAGTTGACTGAGGAGAGAGAGAGTGGTGTGTATATGTGTGTGTGTATATATATATCTTGGGTGTTTTTTTGATAGAGAGAGAAAGAGAGAGATATATGTGTGTGTGTGTGTGTATATATATATATCTTGGGTGTTTTTTTGACAGTCTGTGACCAACTCAGGATGTAGGGTGTGCTGAAAATATTGTTTAATAATCACTGATTTTTTTTGCCAAAAGTTTTTGAAACAGGTATCAAACAAATGCTTGTTCAATCAATTTTATTATCACACCATTTATTTCCCCCCTTTTACTCATATAGGTGTTAGTTGGTGGTAGGGATAATATATTTAGTTAAGTCTCCATTCCCTAAGGACTAATATTAGCATTAGCATATCCATGATATACTAACATAGAACACAACAAAAGGAAAGATAAAATAAACTCATTTACCTTACAAGAACATTTAACCTTTTATGTAAATGATACACAAACAAGTAGTATTAAAAGAAAGACAGGTCTTGTGGTAGAATTATTCACATATTGTTTCATGAACAAGCAGTATGTAAAAGGGGTACAAAATGGAAAAATGGCATATATGACAAGTACGAATAACGTAGCCATGTGACTTTACTTTTCCCTGGCAGGATCTACTGCTCAAAGAACAAAAGCAAAAGAAATCAATAGGTTTCTAGAACTGCCATGTGACAACCTATGAGCTCCTAACAGACATGTAAATTATATAAGGGAGATAATTATTCATTGTATCCCTACATACAAAACCTTCAGAATATGTGTATTGGATTAAAATTTTACTGCAAGGCATAATTTATTCTTATATTGAACAACCTCAAAGGAACATTGGTCATAAACTAAAAAAAGACAATTGTATCAATCCAAGTTTTATTCTGCTAAACACATCAGATAAAAGTGGACCAAGAAATCGTTATCTTAAGCCTGATAAGTTGACCTTGATAAACTCTACCACACATAAGTTTGATACTACAATCACTTCTACCTCTTGGTACACATATCTTGATGCCATATGCATATAAGTGTGAGCGTGTCTATGAGTATGTGGGCATGAGCATATACATATATATATCAGTAATATCCAGTTGGCGTCTGAAGACTATGGGCGTGGATTATTTGTCTATAGAATGTATAAAGGATTTCATATAAATCTAAAGGAGTGCCCAATGTGTGGCTATTGTTATATATTCCTTATCAGGTTTATATAAGAAAACTCGCATACAGAGTGTATACAATGTAACTGGAAGAAAACTCAACCATGGTTAAATTGTCATTATAAATTTATTTTGGCGAAGAATATAATCTGTCTCTTCAGATGACATATGCGCTTAATTTGAGGGTAAAAACAGTATTATAATGATGGGGAGAGAATATACTTAGGTATCTCTGCAGGGAATTGGAAACAAAGATTGTATAACCATAGGGTTCTTTCACCAATCTTTGACTTAACCAAATATTTTTGGTACCTTAAGGATCGGGGACTAACCCCCCAGTTAAAATAGAAAATAGTCAGACAATCTTTGACTGCAAATAGCTTCAATAGCAGTTGTAACCTGTGCATTGAAGAAAAAATTAGTCTAATTAATTCTATGAACTCCAGATGACTGCTAAATACATGTAAGTAAGTAAAGAAAAGTTCGCGACCATAGTCAAGGGGGATCTAAAGGCTCCCTTTTCAATAGCTACTACACTGAGGTGTAGGGGAGGGCACTACTCCTTTCCCACAATTGCTCCACTTTACCCTTGATACATACCTTATATTGCTGAGTGTTAAGCAAGGAGGTATCAAGTACCATTTTTAAAGGCTTTGGTATGACTCGAGCTGGGATTGAACCCAGGTCTCCCAGACCATTGGCGAACACTCTACCAACACTAAGCCAATGAGCCAGTTGATATTTAGATATTCACATAAAAGTAATCTTAAAATATCCTACTTAAGATAAACTGGACAAGGAATTTGGGTGACATTTATTAAAAAACATTTATTTCTTTAATTAATAAAATAACGTTGCGAGGGTTCTATGATGCAAAGGGGGCTTTCGGAGTCTTGGAGATTAGTTCGTATTTAGAATTTTAGAGTTGTTAGTTTCTTTCTACCATTTTTTTAATAAATAGCTGAGATAACTGTAATCCCCATCACCACCCACGAGATATAAACAAAATAAATGTAGTAGCAATACATGTAGAGACCCATGTAGATACTGAGAGGTTTTGTGGAGGAGGATGGATGGCCTATATAACCTCGGGACTTAATACTTGTGAAAAGAGTAAATAGAAAAATAAATGATAGTAATTTACATTAGACTAAATTTCCACCTACTACTTCATACCCAAAAATACAAACCCAACAAGCATGTGTTCACCTTGGGTTGGGTCAGCTACTGGTACAAGCTTTTTTCTGAGTTCTTAATATTTTTAATGTTTTGACACCCTTTCCTTTTCACCAGAACGTTATTTTTTATTTCTTTAAATATATATACTTTTTTCACCTGCAAATTAAGCATGTATGTTATCTGAAGAGACAAAGATTATATTCTTTGACAAAATAAATTTATCATGACAATTCAACAGTGGTTGAGTTTTCTTCCAGTTACAGTATATATATATATATATATATATATATATATATATATATATATATATATACATGCTTGAGCTGAAGTGAAAATTAATATATTGAGGTGTGAAAACAATTTAAAAAATTACTATAATACAGTAAACTAAGATGTACAAGTCAACCTGGCATATAAGTTGACCTCAAGATTTTTAACTCAAAATTCTGGGTTACTCCTATACCTGCTGGATAGGTCAACCCCCAAACATACTTTAGACTACAAGTAGAACATATGAAACAGGCAAAATCTTACACATTAGAGCTTATATTCATATGAATTCACAATCTACTGTGCTATCATGAAATTGTGCAGATAAACATACTGTAGTGGTCTGATTGGCTGCCTCGATGCTGTGATATTCTGGTTACTGTTTACAGTTAGAAACAGCTTGTGTTGCAATGTTAATATAATACTTAATTTATATTACAGTTGTTATATATTGAACCTTGACCGAGCTGTCAATCAAGAGATGCACCTGTGTAAATAGCCGGAAAAACAGCAGAAGCAGGTGGACATTAGACAATATTATAACCAGGTGCCCGGGGCAGTTCGAGTCAGTTGGAGGCAAGATGCCGAAGTGAGAGCCAGCGGCAAACAGAGGGCTTTGGGCCCTCAGTGACCCATGGTTGAGCAACCCAGCCAAGATGAGAAAGAAGTACTGCTGGGGTCAATATAGCAGTCTGTCCCTGTCTCCAGCCCATCTCACACACATAACAACCATCACCCTTTCGAGAATAAAGTGTGAGAGATTATGTTTTTATAAAGAAGGTGTTTGTCCGTTATTGTGTTTGATTATGTTCCACATATTTGTATATGTATACATGCAGTTATATTATGGTATACAACACAGTTTCATTATTCTATATTGTAGTAAGATATCACTGCTCCCTAGATTTTCAAATATCAGTTTGGTGGTAAGAGTAGGTGCAAATGACAATGTGAAATTGATCCCCGTATTCACTTTCAAAGTGGCCTCTGTTAGTTCAGCAAAACTCCTTTCTATTCTCTGTACATCACACTAGCAGAAACAACAACAACCGAATCCAACGATCCTCGTATCAACGCTCCGTATTCTCAAAGCGATCCGCTTTTATTCAGTCGGAGACCATCTCATTTGCATCTGAGCAGTGATGATTTGCGCGACTTTACGAGATCAGATGGTTATAAAAAGTCGCAGGCGCCATCTTGAATTTCTTTGTTTCCCGGCCTGTTTGAACGACGCACATGCGAGGTCGCTTAAAAGGTAAGCCCCCTCTCCGTTTTCACGATTTCTGCCACATATATTAATCGCTGTTAATTTGTTAAATATGTTTGCCAAACCTGAGTTTAAGATGGAAATGTTTGAGTCAGTCTGCTGGAGTTATGGTAAGTGATGATAAAGTTTTGGATTTTGTCGAGATTTTTTTCTGGCTTAAAAAGTCAACTAGTATGCGACAATTCACAGGATACCCAGCCCTCATTTACTCATCAATTAATAAGAGATGATCAAATTCACTTTATTCAATTTCAAATCACAGTTAAATCTGAACGGTCATAATGGATGGTACTTCTTGACTTTCCACTTGATCTATGAGGACAACCCTTAATTAGGACACTGCTGGAGAAGTAGGGACGAGCTCATAAGTGATGTACTCCTATGGACCCCTTCACATGGCCGAGCAAAAGCAGGGTGACCAGCTCAAACCTACATACAGCAGCTCAGATATGGGGTGTAGCCCTGAGGACCTGGCGGAAGCAATGAACGATAGGGAGGGGTGGCGAGAGAGGGTCAGGGATATCTGTGCTGATGGCACGACAAGACGAGATGATGATATATATATATATTATTTGATTTTTATACCTATTCTATAATTCTGACGGTGTGAAAAACACCCAGATGATACAAGTTGCAAATAAAAAATATTACTCAAATAGATAATGGAAAAAAATTCCATAAAAAACCCAATAAGATTAGGGTTTATTAGAAGATATACATATCTTCCAATAAACCCTATTTAAAAGAGTAGAATGTCTGTGTAAGAGAAAGATTACAAAAGTTAACTTACCTTCACAGGTGAGACTAGAGAAGTCATCTTGTAAACATTGTTCCTGAAGAGAAAAAAAAATAATGCGCCAAAATAATTAGCATTAAAGTATTATTTAGCTATTTAACACTAATAATTCTATTCACTAAATGTTTTATTTGAACACAGTTAAATGGTTTCAAACATACATAAATATGATTGGTTGGTTGGGTTTTATGGCATATCAACCCTTGTAGGTTATTTAATGCCACTTCCTGCTTATGCATATAAATCAAATATTTGATTTGTTTGCAAATTGTTAACATTTTTAAACAAGCCAGAGCTTATTTGTTAGCACACAGTTAAATGGTTTCAAGCATTGCTATTTAACACCAACAATTCAAATAAACATCAGTCATTTGTTCACACACAGTTTAAGAGGTAGTACCACTCCAGGTCAGAGTGGTAAATGTGATTGATTTTAACAGCCGGTCAACCCATCTGGGGTTATTTTATGCCTTGAATTTAGGGAATCACATAAGTTTATTTTAGAATCAGGTGTTAGCTAATATTCTAAGATAAATGATTAGGTAGGTAGATATGGGCAGGTATTTTAGCAATGACGGGTACTTATGGCTTTAGAGATGACGTATGAGTAAAGGATTAGGTAAGGAATGAGATTTGAAGTCGCCAAGGCAGACCCCAGACCAGAACAAAAAGAGGCAGACTCCAGACCAGAGCAAGAAGAAGCAGACCCCAGATCAGAGCAAAAAGAGGCAGACTCCAGACTAGAGCAAAAAGAGGCAGACCCCAGATCAGAGCAAGAAGAGGCAGACCCCGGACCTGATTAGAGAACACAGACAACAGGGGGTCTTGTGGGAATGTGCCCCCACCACCTAAGGGCCGGATGGAAACGGAAACACCAGTGTGAGAAACATATTAACAAAGTCTCTGTCAGCCTTTTTATCTCATACCTGTTTAATCTATCAATTTGGTTCACATATTTCTAACTCATCTCTCTCTTTTTGGCAACTACTGGAAATTGGTCAATACTTTTTCCAGTTCAAAATGGGAATAGTTCAGTTCAAAATGGAAAAATTATTATAAGTATAAATATAAAAAATAATTTATAAATTATTTTAGCAATAAAATTGTTAACATTTTATACTTATAATAATTTTTCCATTTTGAACTGAACTATTCCCATTTTGAACTGGAAAAGGTATAGTAGGCAATAAATTTCATATGTGAACCAACAAGAGTATGTTGTATTTTAAGAGGTAATGCTACACCATATTCTATTTGATACCATAGTGTTACAGATTTTATAATAGTTGTTTGTTTGCATCTATATGGTTTCAAGTAATTTATAATAATCCTTAGTAAACAATTTAGAGAATCACATTTATATTTATATTTTTTTTGTGTAGTTTTTTTGGATACAATCACAAGATATCAAGAATTCTTATCTACTTCAAATAATTTGCACACAGTTGTATGGTTTCAAGTAACCACTTCTATTAAATAATAAGCATTGTTTTCAGAGAGTAAATGGTTTCATGTACCTAATAATAATTCCTAGTGAACAATTATAGTTTCAAGTAACTATTCTTAATACAAACAATTAGCATAATGGTTATAGGCGTTGGTTCCCTAAGCTTCTAAGGAGACAATCATCTGGAGGTTGCAGGTTCAATCCTGACTGCAGGCGAGTAACAATACAGGAATACTTAACACTTTGTACCTGGTTATGGCTAATGGAATCAGAACAGGTTCCTGAGTTCGACAAACACCTGAAGAAGGCCGGAGGACATATCGGTCGAAACATTGTGGAAATAACAATAAAGATGAAGATAATAGTCTGAAAACCCTTAATAATAAAAAATTTACACACACACACATATATAATTCCTATCTAACAACAACTTGCAAGCAATTATATGATTTCAAATGATTAATAATAATCTTTAATGAACAATTTTAGCTTCAAGTAACAATTCTTAATACAAACAATCTACAGTTAGGCCACATTCCTATCAAATAAAAATAATTTTAAAAAGATCTATTGTTGGAATTTTTGAGGCCGTTACCAAAAAAAATCGACTTTAAAACAAATTAACAAAACAAAAAAAAAACTACTGGAAGTAAAGATCTCAATGCTAAAAATGAATAAGTCGGAGCTAAAAACAAACGAAAAACTTATTACACAAGTTACGAATGTTTAATTCTGTAAAGTGAACAAAAACAAACTACAGCGAGTGAGTTGCATATCAGTCCCTATGCAAGAATTTATTTATTAACAAAATATAAAATAAAACCAACATTAAAAACAAGCAAAAGTTGCATATCTCTTACATTCATTAACAAAACTAAGGTAGCATTAATAATAGTATCTAAAATTACATGTATCTTACTTCGTTGTAGTAACTGGATCATTGGCCTAGAAGGTAGAGTGTTTGTCCACTCAGCAATATAAGGTACGTATCAAGGGTAAAGTGGAGCAATCCAGGGAAAGGAGTAGCGCCATCCTCTACACCTTGGTGTAGTAGCTATTGAAAAGGTAGCCTTCTGGTCGTCCTCAACTATGGTCACCAGCTTTACTTTTTTTTTAATTCCCTGTAAGTGGCTGAAACCGGTTTCCTTTTTTCTTTCTTTTTTCTCTCCAAGTAGGAGAAAGCCAAAAACTTCTTTGTTTGTGAGGAAAGTTTGTTATTTAGTTGTCGACATCTTATTCCTTTTTCTTTTGTTTCTTTACTTTTTTCTTTCATTGTTGTCTGTGGTGAAAGTTTACTCTTTTCTTTCTTTCCTTTCTTGTCATTTTTCTTTCTTTCTTTCTTTCTCTTTGGAATCTACAGATCCTTTAGAACTGAATTATTCTGGTTTATTTTTCCTCAAGATAGACACTAAACAAATTGGCAACTTCTAGTTCGCTCATTTCAACTCAGAAATCTCAAGGCCTGCATCTCTCAGAAACTACTTGTTTCTCTGCTAGGCCTAAAAAAAATTAAACTTCTACATGAGCTATCTCTGGTATGACTTCACCCTACAATGGGTTATGAAGGAAAGAGCACACAATTTTTCTTCCTTCTCCCACTTCCAAAAAAGAACCCTTGACTCTTCCCCCACCACAATAGCAGCAGCAAGCCTACGGTTTTTGCTAATCCAATGCCAATAAGAACAGCCCTGTTCCTTCTTTCCTTTTTGGAGAACAAAAAAAATACTTTATAATCCGTTATTTTGGAGTTAGAATAGCAAACCATTGGTTTTCTCTCTTTCTCAAAAAAAAAATTTTTCTTTACACAATTTGACCCATAGATTGAACTCAAACAGGTACTAGCACTCCAGATCAGAGTGGACCTGAGAGTACTTCACACTCCCCAGAGCTCCAGAACTGGATACCGTTTAATATCATACCCAAGACACCCCCACAATTTTTTGGGAGGGTTCTTATCCATCTACAGGAAGTAAAGATCCCAATGCTAAAAATTGGCATTTCTTTAAATTTTCTTTCAGCCACCTACAGGGAATTAAAAAAAAAAAGTAAAGCTTGCGACCGTAGTTGAGGATGACCAGAAGGCTACCTTCTCAATAGCTACTACATCAAGGTGTAGGGGATGGCGCTACTTCTTTCCCTAAAGTCAGCATATTCTAAGCCCCTCGGACAGAAGGAAACTAGTGCACAAGGCAGTAGGATTTCCCAAAACCTCCTATCTATTTTTGTAAAAACAAACAAACAAACAAAAAAGAGAATTCTTACCGATTCTTCCAATATTCCAGTGATTTGTGAGTCAAACTCATAGCACTCAGAAGAAGATGGATGGAAACTTGAACAATTGAAACACTCCTCGAAAATACACCTTCTTTCATGTTTCTTTTTGTGGGCTCTAATAAACAGGATGAAAAAAAAATATCAAGATTTAATAAAGAATTGATTGAAAGAAAAAAAAAATACAGGGTCTGGCAGGTTTGGAACATAAACAAAAACATGATTGATTGATTTCAACACATTCAGAACATATTTTATACCAAGAGGTTAGGGAATTGCATTCATAATTCCATTTTTTGTGTCATTGTTTCTTTAGAATTGTTTTTATCCCTCCTTACAGTTCTTTCAAATATGAATAATTTTTAAAAAGATCTGTTTGTTTCATAGAGGAGAGTCTCGATGGCATAGTAGGTAATTGTAACACTGTTGTGAGTTTGAATTTTAATCTTGCTATTGTGTCAGAGTGGACCTGGAAGTAATGACATCGAAGGAGAAGTCTACACTTTCCAGATGTCTAGAACTGGACTCTCGCTATTAAATGTAGTTTAGTATCATACCCAGGATATTTGTTTTGAAGGCGTGGGTGTCATACCCCTGTACAGGGGATACAGTCAGTATATTCTATAGAGTTGGGCGGTTTTGTTTTTTTTTCCTTTGTTTTCTTTTCGGGTTTTAATTTAGTATTTTTGCTTTCTAAGTAAGCCATTCATTTATTGAAGGCGCCTTTGGTGGTGTAATGGTTAGCAAGCTCGACTAGCAAACCTACACGAGTGAGTTCGAGTCTCATTGGGTGCCCCTTTCATATGGCCTTGTGCCACATCTAAGCAAAAAGCTTAGTGAATTTCCATTCATTTATTGATATAATGATAACATTTCCAGTTGATATCTGATTTCGTTTGAGATTAACAAATTTACAACTTAGTCTGTTCAACTAGCAATTTCTCATATTTCTAGTCCAATCTTAAAAATATTTATATGGCTAAAAATAAAATGAAATCTAACATTAAGGTGAAACTGACAGCTATTTTAAAATTTTTACAAGCTATTTTTTGTTGTTAACTTGATTTTACCACAAAAAGTATTTTTTTGAAAACTGAAACAAATAGATTTCAGACATCTTGTCATATTTTCTCTTTTTTGCTATTTGAAAACATTCTATAAATAGAATGAAAGATTTCCAAGTGTCATATCTCTCATAATTCCTTTTTTTCTTTTTCATTTCTTTTGTTAACAAATAGATTTCATGTTTATTTCCTAAATGTTTTTATCATATTTTTGTTCAACTTTTTCCACTTACAATGGTATAAATGTTGATAAAATTTAATTTTACTAAAATCTGAAAGTCTTTTTCAACACTGTTTCCTTGGATATGATCACTCAGTAGTGATAGCGTTATATTTTGACCTTCGGCCCGAGCAAAATGCCATTCAAGGTGATGCACCGGAAGGAAGTGACACATTCCAATGGCAGTTATGTGAGGAAATCGCGTAGGCGGAAATTGGCTGATGAAATGGGACGAGCTAAAAAATTCCCATGATACACTCATAGACTGATGCACCGGAAGAGAGTGACCTCTGAACTGCATGACAGTTATTTCCGCTTGATGACGATTAAACATTCGATTTCAAAGATCGAGTGGGTGTCGAACGATTATATAATTCAGTTGAGTTCGACGAGCCAGTGGAGTTGCCAGTAGAGTTCCAGACAGTTGGAGACAAGGTGTGGTAGGGAAAGCCACACCCGACCGAGGGGGCTCTCAGGAACCCCGATGGAGTTTGGGGACCAGAGAAGATGCTGATAAGATGCAGTAAAGAAAGCCAGCATCCAGCAGAGTGGGCCCTAGGCCTCCGGTTGAGCAGCCCTAGAGAACAAGAAAGAGACAACGTGACGGCCATAAGAGTGAGGGGTCAAAATATTGCAGTTATGTTCGATCTCCAGCTCCTTCTCACAGTAAAACCCCACACAACCTTTTCGAACCCTTGCAATAAAGTGAGAGGTAAATATTTATAAAGAAGTCTTCCTGCGTCTGTTATTCACTGCGTCTTTCTGCGTGCATCTGTCTTTATCATTGCGTCAGTATGTATCCAGTATATATATGTATATTTCTGCATGAATCGATATATATGTATTTAACAATAGCATTAAACCGAACAATTTAGGTTTTGTAAAAAATTTTGATACGGTTTCACAGAGTGAAGATGAGACCGAAAAAAGTTGGTTCAACATAGATCCTATTTAAAATCTAATTTTACAATGAGAAAATATTGTTCTAATATTTGCCATCTTGTTTTCTAATGGTCATCATTTTGTTTTAAAGATTATATCATCTAAATGTTTACTCTCATAAGTGATACACTCCTGTAGCCTCAACACTAGATGCAATTCAATGTCATTCCCAGAGCACTTTTTTGGTGAGAGGGGTCTTACCCCTCTGCAGGGGGATACAGTTAATGCATTCTAAGCTACAGTTTAGAATCACACCTTTGCAAGTGACAGAACCAGTATATTGTAAGGCCTACCAACAGGATTAAAGTCAGTCAAAGCTTAGGTTCATAACAATAAGCTTTGACAGTGATAATTACGGAAAAGAAGTTAAAAATTTTACTTACTGGGAAATAAACCATCCACAGTAATCACAGTTCACAGGCTTGCAGCATTCATTCTCATGTTCGTTTAACTCAGATGCAGGTACTGTAGAGTGGCAATATTTGCATATAGCTTGTTTAGTTTCTTGCAGTTCCATTTCACAATCAGAGAGAAAAAGATCATTTTCCTGAGACAGCTGTATTTGCTGTTCAATAGTTTTTGATAAATAATGTTCAATCATGGGACGTATCTGTGGGCATGTGACAAGGTTAATAAGTTTAATCCAAAGAACGGAATCCAAGAAACATTTACAGATTAGATAGCCTAAAGTTATTAGTTTTACATATTGACAGCCTTTAGAGATGTAAGAGTATTTCAGTATTGCAGACTTTAAATCTTTTTTCCCATATAACAAGTTTCTGGTCCTCTTTTTTATTAAGGAATATTGTACATGACAGCAA
Source organism: Sepioteuthis lessoniana (assembly GCA_963585895.1). Lineage (NCBI taxonomy): Eukaryota > Metazoa > Mollusca > Cephalopoda > Myopsida > Loliginidae > Sepioteuthis > Sepioteuthis lessoniana. Next base: position 86,271,461 of record OY757913.1, on the reverse strand, counting down.
TATTTCTTTGGATTGTGCCAAAATGACTTCTGGTTAGGACCTATAAAAAGAAAAGAAAAATTTGGGTCAACACAAATCAGTTTACAGGAGTAAACTTTGATATCTAAAGAGTGCTCCTAGGTAAGAAACTGACAGTTGCCAAGCATTGTTAACTGCATCTATACAATTCTAACATATATATAAATTTATTAAATCAATTCATATACGTGTGTGTGTATATATATATATATATATATATATATGTTTGTTGTAGGTCTATAACTGATCAATTTATATACATGTGTGTATACAGGTGCAGAAGCAAAATATGGAATAATTTTTTAAATTATTTTTTTTTAGTCTGATTAGTTCAATTTTTGAAAAAAACGTGATAAATCAAAAATTTTGATCCGCTCTATTATTCAAGCACCCTTTCTTTTCTCAAAATTCAGCCCAATACGAGTGAGCAAGAAAAAAGAAATGACAAAGAATCTATGATTTGCTTAATGTTGAAACCAAGCCAAAATTTCTTTGTCCACCCTATACAAAGCAAAGAAATTTTTTTTTTTTACAAAAAAAAGAGCTTTTGAAGAAAAAGGGGAAGAGGAAGATTGAACAAAAAACAAAAAGAAGGTTTTTTTTAACTGCTCTCGCTATGGCAATTAAGAAGGATCCCACAATGTCAATAAGAAAACATGCTAATGAAAGTCCATGAAAATACTGTGAGGACAGTAATTAAACAAGATTTAAGCCCCCCCCCCAATTACACTATATGGGGCTTTTTAGAAAACAAAACAAATGCAACTTCCCATTCAAATATTGGTTCGCTTAAGACTACTACTGAAGAGCAATGGAATAAAATGTCTGAAAAATTTATTTTGAAGGCATGCAAATTGTTTCAAATTGTATCGATACAATAATTTTTAAAAAAATGAAAAAATAAAAGGTGGCCATATTGAGTGAATTTACTGTTTTGTGACTATCTTCTTATTTTGCAGTTTATCTTTTGAAATTAGAATTAATCTTGTTTTTTAATAGAGTCATTCATTATACAAATTTTGCTTACACATCCTGTATTTAGTAGACCAACTTATATAAACGTGTGTGTGTGCGTGCATGTTTAAATTATATACAAGTGTCTCTCTCTCTCTCTATATATATATATATATATATATATATATATACATGTGTGTGTGCGTGTATCTGTGTGTTAGAGGTGTAATGATGCACAGATGCATAACAATTTTTTGCTGTCGATACTAATCACAATACATTGTCTATTTGATGAATAAAAAAGAGAACAAGAAAAAGTTGTCAAGTAAAAATATCAACTTTGCAAGAAAAACACTGCTCCTATCAACTGAGTTTTAAAATACAAATTGTTAAGCCATGCAAGTGACCTCCCCTGAGACTCTCTAGAAAAGAATGTGTTTTGCTAGGACCGGAAGTAAACAAACGGCCATATTGGTTTATGGGAGAGTGTAAGAAGTAGGGTTTAATAAAGGTGTCTCTGTATGCAGAGTGTTATAGTCTGAGTTCTTTGTTTTTAAGACAAATGATTTAAAAATTATAATTCCTTATTTCAATTTATTTAAAAGAGATACATTTAAAAAAATGAAAATATGTTTTTTTATTTGTTTAAATGTTTTATTTCATCAATTAGACTCAGTAGTGACTTCTTAAAGTATCATATAAATGGTAAAAAATCCTGATATGTCACTTTTCTTTGACATTTATTTGTATGAATATAACATTGAATATAACATTTATAATTGACAGTTGTGGGGATTGAATAAGAAATATAAAAAATATTAATGTTGTGGCCTGTTAGAGACCAGAAAGAACACACAGAAGAAGAGAAATTAGATGGAACAAGTGTATTGAAGTGCAGAACGTATATACAAAATAAGAGTGTTAGTACAGCAGTGTCCGTCCGAAAACTGTCAGGTTCAACTGCTGGGAGGAAGTCTCTCCGAGAGTGAGTAGGATTAGTATTTATGAAGGAGGAAGAGTTCATTATTGAGTAGATAGGTCACCATAAAAAAATAAAATAAAAATAAAATAAACACAAAATAAAATACAAAAATAAACAATCTTCCAGAGGGCCTCTGACAGAAAACATAATCTGTGCATGCCAGGAAAGATGGATTTCTTGGCACCAAAAAGAAACTAGACCTCGAATTGCTATACCCCCTCAAATGAGATGGACGAACTCTTTTCTCTTGGCATCCATTTGGAGCACATATGTTTGCTGGGCTTCTGGCCAAGGAGCACGTGATATCTCCTTCTTGTGGCAGTGTCAGTTGAATACACCAATACATATGGTAGACCCTCAGACCCCCTATACAACAATTCATTATATGCCAAAAGGATTGCTGAGATTCCTCTAACATCTCAACCGACCGAGAAGCATGGCTATTTTTACAGGTTAAGGAAAACATTCCTATCAACAAAATGGCCGTAAACATGTGTAATATAATTAAGGACTCCCATTGATTGTTTTAATAGTAGGTTGTTTCCTAGCTAGATTTACGCAGAGAGAGAGGGAGTAAGTTGTTTCCTAGCTAGATTTACAGAGAGAGAGAGAGAGAGAGAGAGAGAGAGAGAGAGTATGTTGTTTCCTAGCTAGATTTACACACACACACACACACACACACAGAAGCTATAAGGGAGAAACAAATGGGAAAGTGGAGGGGGAAATCCCGAAGTTTAGGTCAGGATAGCAGTCGACGCCCAGGTTAAGAATAGAAATCTATTAGCAGCAAATCGGCCATCAAGCACTGATTGACTGAAAGAAAGTCAAACAAAGAAGCCGTTAGAAAATTACGGCATCCATTTTTGGGTTAGCTCCATGAAAGGGTCCCACACCCACCACCAAGCTGTGAAGACGGAACCAGCGAGCAAGCACGAGCAGAAACTACAACAGAAAATGAGAAATATACCAAAGTCGGTCTGCTCTCCCTCTTCTCGTGACGTTTTATTTCTCTCTGTCTAGTTAAGGCGGTGAACTTATTTTCATACTCTGTTTCTGTCTTCTTGATAACTACTGAGAGGTGTAGTAGTAAATAAACTTATGTATGAGTGAACCAAGACATTGTTTTGTGTGTTCGTCACTTTACTTTATTACACTCACAGACTTGTTAGAACCATGGTGGCACAAATACTGCTGTAGTATTGCAAACGTCTACTTAAGAAATGGTAGTTTTACACATGGAAGTTAGAATTGTGCTTAAAGTATCCTTGTCCCCACCCCATCTTTAATTCCTTTGCAGCTTCAACAAGCAAAAAAGATAAGAATTGAATAGGGTTAAGAAGAAAAAGCCAGTTACCGACTTCACAATTTCTCAACACACTACCAAAACATCTTACTCCTCATACAGTTAATAAGAAATAAACTGACAGATTAAAAAAAAATTAGACAAGATTTAAATAGTTACACTATAGTCATCTATACAACAAATCATCATTATCTTAAAATAATACTAAGGAAAATATTCATTTAAAAAAAATCATTAAGTTTTTAGCCATTTTTATGGAATGGCGTTCTTTTAGTCAGGAAAGTTTTAGTTCAATGTGATCTTGATTTTTATTATTTAAGAATTTAGGATAATCTGTGTTTTGGGGTGATAGGCCATGGTTTTTGTGGAAATTTTATCAGTATGTGCCAACATTGAGAGAGGATATTAAGTAAACCGTATTTTTATAATAGTAAATTATTTTCAAGAAAATTGATTTACTTATTATAAGAATAAATGAAGACACAGATGTCCGAAGAGGCATGATTTTCGAATCCAATCTAACCACTAAAACTTTCATATACAATATTTCTTTTTTCATTTTCCAATCGGTATACTACAGTTGTTTGTTTTCATGCAGATATAAACAAATGATAAAACGCTGCAAAAAATTATCCCCCCACTTCCAAAAAAACCTTGAATTAAAAATGTGAATATACTGTTTTGAAGTTTCTTTTTTTATAGACTATGTTAAATTCACATGTAAAATAAACAAACATTAGATATCCAGTCTTATTCGATTTGTTTTAAAGTGGTTTCCTACGGCAAAATGTAAAAAACACATGAAAGTGGGCGAGGCTAAAATTAAATTATGGTAACCTATTCGCGTAATCATCTGTGTTACGGTTTACAATTGTTTGGTTCATAAATTTTTCAATTTAAAAAATAAGCCTTTTTCATATATTTATAAATAAAAAGAGTTTATTAGTTTTTATAGATAATATAAGGTAAGTATTAAAAGTTTTTATAAATAATGAGATAAATATTAAAAGTTTTATAAATAATATGAGGTAAGTATTAAATTTCAGGCAAAAATTTTAGAATAATTGAGGCAAATATTCAAATTGAAATTCATGCAAAATTTTATAAATCTTCAGAAATTTTCTGGAATGGAAACTAATTTATTCAAATATTTTGAACACACACACATATATATATATATATATATATATATATATATATATATATGTGTGTGTGTGACTATATATATAAATATAGTCATCCACAGACAGACTGTTTCGTTCTATCAGAACTCTTCAGTGTGGCTAGACACGCAGGACGCTCAAAGCTGGAATCGAAACCCGTTCAAACCCGATAGACTAAGGCTTCAGACCACACGGCCACAAGCGGACTACGTTGGCTAAGGGAATTTTTTTAGGTATTTTATATTTAGCAAACAGCAGCAGCAACTTTTGTTTACATTTTTTCATACCCTACCGGCTACCAGAGAGCTCAATTCTTTCGAAGAGCCTTGCATTTATATATATATACACACACACACACATATACCAACATATATACATATACCTTCATATACATATATATTGTGGAAATTTTATCAGTATATGCCAACATTTCTGGGTCAGTTCGGGGCCTATTTTGTATTGTCTTTCTTTTACTGCTGGTTAGCGTTTGTGTTCGGTGAAAATCTGTGTAGCAGAGGAGCTTTGATCTGATTGGCTAGAGTCTCTGGAGGCAGGGTGCTGTTGCCCCTGGTGTTACTCGCCAAAATCAACTGTAGTCAGTTGGAAACAGGATCCCTTAGAATTAGGCTGTTTTTTTTTACTCCTCAACTCAAATGGAGCTGAGTAACAAGAATTAAGTCCACTTGAAGAGTTTAGTGTTTTTTCAGAATTCCAGAAAAGAATTCAAAGAAGGCTCGAAAGCCAAAAAGAAAAGAAATGAGAAGAATTGAAATCCACCAGAAGGATTTTGTATTACATTCAGAATTCCAAAAGGGAATTAAAATTTAACACAAGCTGAAAAGGAAGAAAAAAGAAAGAAGGAAATTGAAGGAAAGAAGCTAAAAAGAAGAGAAAAGAAAAAAAACAAAAAAAGTAGGTTTCTACTACATAAATTTATATTTTAGAGGAACTGTTTCCCTACGAAAAAGAATTAATGACTTCAGACAACTCCAACAACTACACAAGTCTCAGACGCCATTACTTGCTCTATCAAGAGGGAAGACAACTGACAAAGAGAAAAAGAAAAAAGAAAGAGGCATTGTTTCGCAGAAGAGAGAGAGAGAGAGGGGGGGGCTTTTTATCAAAAGAAAAGAAAAAAGGACATTTTTAGGGATTTGGTCTTTAATAAAAAAAGATACACATGAACCTTTGTTTAGCTGGAGGGAAGTGTTTAGCTGTCTTGTAAGTGTAGCAGTAAGTGAAAGGAAGAAGTAGTGACTTCTTTCCCTTTTTTGTGAGTGTATCAGTAGGTGAAAGATTTTTATAATCTTTTTTTATTTCTTTTTTGTAATTATGAGTTAGTTGTCATATTCAGACAATGCAGCAGGGATTTGGCTTGGGTAGATGTATTTGCAAGAAGCACGATATCATCTGTGTAATCTGCATCAGTAAGAGTTTATGTAGGGTATTGTCTGCTCCTTGCTTTTTTAGTGAAAAGCCATTATCTTTTGTTAGATCTATCAACATTTGAAGTATGTAGTCTAGGCAGATTATGAACAGATATGGGGCTAATGTATCCCCTTGCAGAACAACAGCAACAATGTCAAAGAAGTCTGAGCTCCATCTGGTGAGGGATCCTTTACTTTCATATTTTTATAGAGCATCTTTATGGCTGTGACAGTTTCTTTGGGGGAGACCATATGCTAGTAGTATTTGCTCCATCATCCCTCTGTGTATGGAGTCAAATGCCTTAGAGAAATCTAGAAACAAGAATCTCGCCAAAAGGTTTTTGGCACAAACTCCTTCTATGATTCAATGGATAGTCAGAATCTGAGATGATATGAATCACTTCTTCGAAATCCATTTTGATTCTTTCAAAGAATTTCCTCAATAGATGGGACCATATAAAGTCCTATCACTCCAGGGCCAGAGTGGACCTGGGAGTGATGGTAATGAAGAGGTACTTTGCATTCCTAAAAGGTCCAGCATTATTGGAGTCTCACCATTTGATTATTTACTGTCATATGCAGGAAAATTATGCAGTCAGTGTATTCTACAGCCCCAGCTGACTGGGCTGGCAGGAAATAGAGGAAGGCTATTACTCCTAGATCCATCCTGAAACAAAGTGGTAGTACTTGCTAGGGTGCCATCTAAGGGTTAAGTAGACCTGTTTAAAAATTATTTCTATAAGATGAATTAGGAATACATGAAAAAAAATTCTTAAGAAATCACAGACAAAAAAAATAAATATAAACGTAAAAGGTATGCAATTCCCAAACCTCTAAGCATAAAACCCCCCAGACTGATTTACATGTCATTAAAATCAATCAGTACATTATGTTTTAGTTTGGTTGGATTTTATGACATATCAACCATTGTAGGTTATTTAATGTCAAATCTTGTTTATACATATATATTTAATATATATGGTTTTGTTTGGTTTTATGGCATATCAACCAATGTAGGTTATTCAGTGCCAAATCCATTTTTATACATATAAGGGCGATCCGAAGGCTCCCTTTTCAATAGCTACTACACCAAGGTGTAGGGGAGAGCACTACTCCATTCCCTTGATTGCTCCACTTTACTTTTACAATGCTGAGTGTTAACCAAGGCAGCATCAAGTACCATTTTTTGAGTCTTTGGGAAGAAAGATTTCTTTTTATTTCTTTTTCTTCCTTTTGACTCAAAATCTTTCTCAATAAACAAACATAACATAAATTCTATACAATATTCCTAATAAGTCAAATGATGTAATTTAAAACAACAAATGCTGATTCACCAATTAAACAGCCAACTTTTTCTTATACAAATTTTCCCCTAGGTTTTTGCATTTTACATTTTTAAATATCCATTGTTGACTTAATATTGCTAATATCACTCCTCATGGTCCCGATGATGGTTCAGTAGAACTGAATCGCTATAGTGTCAACCTCTCAATAAATCTCTCCTTCCACTTGGATTACCTTGTTAACAAATTTTCTACATATTGTCGGATTACAATCCTTTATTTACTTTTATAAATACATGTAAATTATGTAAATGAAAAAGTGAAAATTTTCTCCTTTTCGTTTAGAAAAGAGTTTGATTTCTAATTTCCATTATCCAGAGCTCAAAAGAAAAGTTTTCTATAATTCTACAATATATGCAATCAAGAAATAACACCTACTATCCAGGAACAAAATCTGTGTTACATAAGAGCACATAAGCAAAGTTTGAAGTGAATAATAGTCATTTTCTGTACTTTTACAATAGAAGCAATTAAGAAATAACACATTAGTCAGGAATTAAAATTGCATTGCTCGGGTAATCAAATAATTACCAGTCCAATCAAGTAGCCACAAAACATTCAGAAATAAAATGTATCAAATTGTTTACAAACCTATTGTTATCGTGTTGCATATGGTACTATTTCATAGAGGGCCTAGTGCCAAACAATGGCTATTTTTGAAGATTTCTTCAGTAACAGAACCTGGATATTCTTAATCTTGAATTTTAGGATAAACATACGTTTTTGTAAAGTTTGTTTCTATCATTTTTTGTTAAAAAATTAGTTTTGAATTTGACAGATTTATCAGAAAATTATTGGTAAAATTTCTGAGTGCAAATTTATTATTAAAATCGAGGTGCAATCTTTAAAATAGCTATCTAACTCAAGTATATGCTAAATCAAGACAAAATACCCCTATGCTTTCCAGAATTTTTTTTTGGTGGGGGACTGAAAGGTCTAATAATGTTTTTATAACTATTTCAGTAAAATGTTACTTTTTAGAACCAGATTTTAAGGCAACACTTCTCAAAAATACCTATTTTTAGAGTAAAACACACCAAAATATTTTCTGTATATCTGGAAAGATGAAAATACTACTCATACATATATTCTAAAACAAGGACCTACCTTTAAAGTGATTTCATTCAGTTCTGCTGCAGCTACTTGGAAAATACTCATAATCAAAATTTTCCTTAAACTGCAAATATTTTCTTGCTAAAGTTGATTTCCAACATAAATGTCAAGTACATGTTATGTGTAATTCTATTGTTAGAAGCAAAAATCCAAGTATGTGTATTCATGTCCTTTTGTTTGTGCTAATATTAATAATATTTCTCCGAAGTCTGTTTTTTTTTATGCAATCATTTTGGGTTTTTGGCACTTTTATATATGTGTCAAAAGTCTAGTAAATATCAAATTCTTTCCTACATAGGGAAATTAAGAGATCCTAAATTGTTTCTGGGTAAAATTCTAGCACATATACATGAACTCATTGTATAGTTTATCAGTTCAAATCAAATGTTCATGAAATAGCTAATAGGTATTGGCAATTCAAAATGAAACTACATATGGCACTACTTATCAAATAAGGTGATCTATTCTCATATATTTTCTTTTTTTTCTAGTGGTTTTGCATAAATTTCTATTGTTAAGACTAAGACAGAAAAAAAGGATAAAAAAAAGAAAAAGAAAAAAAAGGAGGTAATCTAATGCCAAATCCTCTTTACACATAAATATTAAATATATATGATTTGGTTTGGTTGGGTTTTAAGACATATTAACCATTGTTGGTCATTTAATGCCAAATCCTCTATATACATATATATTAAATATATATGATTTGGTTTGGTTGGGTTTTAAGGCATATTAACCATTGTTGGTCATTTAATGCCAAATCCTCTATATACATATATATTAAATATATATGATTTGGTTTGGTTGGGTTTTAAGGCATATAAACCATTGTTGGTCATTTAATGCCAAATCCTCTATATACATATATATTAAATATATATGATTTGGTTTGGTTGGGTTTTAAGGCATATAAACCATTGTTGGTCATTTAATGCCAAATCCTCTATATACATATATATTAAATATATATGATTTGGTTTGGTTGGGTTTTAAGGCATATAAATCATTGTTGGTCATTTAATGCCAAATCCTCTATATACATATATATTAAATATATATGATTTGGTTTGGTTGGGTTTTAAGGCATATAAACCATTGTTGGTCATTTAATGCCAAATCCTCTATATACATATATATTAAATATATATGATTTGGTTTGGTTGGGTTTTAAGGCATATAAACCATTGTTGGTCATTTAATGCCAAATCCTCTATATACATATATATTAAATATATATGATTTGGTTTGGTTGGGTTTTAAGACATATTAACCATTGTAGATTACTTAATGCCAAATCCTCTTTATTCATGTATATTAAATATATATATATGATTTGGTTTGGTTTGGTTTTATGGCATATCAACCGTTATAGGTTTTTTAATGCTAAATCCTCTTTACACATAAATATTAAATATATAAATTTTGGTTTGGTTGGGTTTTAAGGCATATAAACCATTGTTGGTCATTTAATGCCAAATCCTCTATATACATATATATTAAATATATATGATTTGGTTTGGTTGGGTTTTATTGTTGGTTATTTAATGCCAAATCCTCTATACACATATATATTAAATATATATGATTTGGTTTGGTTGGGTTTTAAGGCATATAAACCATTGTTGGTTATTTAATGCCAAATCCTCTTAACACATAAATATTAAATATATATGATTTGGTTTGGTTGGGTTTTAAGGCATATAAACTATTGTTGGTTATTTAATGCTAAATCCCCTTTATACGTATATATTAAAAAAGCAGATATACCCATTATTGACTGCATTCAGAAAAAGCCTTCAAAAATTGTACTCTAATTTAGGAATGTTTTGGAATGGAATATCTGCAAGCTATTATTGTAAGATTTTTGCCAAAAAATTATAATATAGTCTTATAGTAGGTATACTCATTTATCCTAATAAAAGTATTGTTAGCAGTCACGTAGATTATAAATCTATATCCATTCTTGTAACTCAAAAGAAAGGAATGCCAGTTTTGCGTAAAAGAGTCGCTTCCTTTATACCAGATATAACCTTTATAGTTGTTAAGGGAAATAGTTAATTTCCCTAACACTATATTTTTTAGGCAACACAAATGAATAACAAAACTTCTTTTAATAACACAACAAAGTAAGGTTTATTAGTAGCAGGCGTGAAGGAGTGAGAGTGAGAAAGTGTCTCTTTTGCGTCGCTGGTCTGTATGCAGGTCCTTGGTTCGTAGGAAGCGTGTTTAAAGCTAGCAGTGAGCGAAGTGTTCCAAGTGGAATCAGTGCAATCATGTGGGAGAGATATGTTCCTTCTGCTAGCTCCAGACTCTCTCTGACGTTGTCCGTTCTACAGAAAAGGGACCAGAAAAATAGTTCCTGAGAAGGGGAAGGAATCAATGCGCTCTGCCAGTTGGTTGGTCAGTGAGTGACCGATTCTCTTAACAGGGGCATTGATTCGCGAAAGGAAATAGATCTGTGGCTGCTACATCACCCCCTGCTTAGGCGGAAAGCCGACAGAGAAAAAGATCGCAGCCATAAAACAAGGAAGGGTACATTTTATACATAAACAGTTTTACAGAGCTTTTTGGGCCAATGTACTCGTCGACCACTATGTGTGGTGGTGACGTAATTGTCTTTTGGCATCGTATTTTTTTCTACAGGTGTAGGGATATGTTCATGTGTGTAAGTAGGGGGAATATGTGGCTCTTGTGTGTTTGTGTTAAGAAAGGCTCTTTTCACCCTGTCAATAGATACAGTTTCTTTTTTGCCATGAATGTCAAGGGTGAAAAGTTTGTCAGTGCGTGAAAGCACGCGGTAAGGGCCAGTGTAAGGTGGAGTGAGAGGGGCTTTGACAGCGTCCTTTCTTAGAAAAACGTGAGTCCATGAGGAAATATCTTTGGGGACTGATGGTTTGATGGTCTGTTCTCTAGGTTGCATTGGTGGGACATTACCAAAATAACATTGCAGTCTATTTACATATAAAGCTGGATCTGTTCCCATTAGATCTATAGGGTTCAGTATCTGACCTGGTAATGCTAGCGGTACTCCATAGATAAGTTCTGCTGGAGAGTATCCGAGGTCCTCTTTGATAGCTGCACGACAGCCAAGAAGGACAACAGGTACATATTCGCTCCATCGCTGTTGGTCAGGATAGGAGCGCAATGCTGCCTTCAATTGGTGATGGAAGCGTTCTATCATCCCGTTAGAAGCAGGTTGGTAGCTCGTAGTTCGTATGCGCTTGATCCCTAAAATCCTGGAAAGTTCCTGGAATAGGTGGGATTCAAACTGTCTGCCACGGTCAGTGGTAATTGTTGTTGGAACTCCGTAACGCGTTATCCAGCCTGATATAAGGGCTTGCGCTACGGATTCAGCTGAAACGTCCTTTAAGGGAATAGCTTCAGGCCATCGTGTAAAACGGTCTATACAGGTCAGGAGGTAAGTAAATCCTTGACTGACCGGCCATGGTCCAACCAGATCTATATGGATATGGCTGAACCGAGCGTCTGGGGTGCTGAATGTCCCGAGGGGTGCACGGATATGTGTGTGCACCTTTGATTTTTGGCAGGATATGCAAGAACGTGTCCAGGCAGTGATATCACGCCTCATGTTTGGCCAGAAAAATCTAGCTGAAATCAGCTTCACTGTGGCTTTGGGTCCGGGGTGTGCCAATTGGTGTAGGGTGTCAAAAACAACCCTACGATGAGTCATCGGAACAAGAGGTCGAGGTGCGTCTGTTGAGGTGTCACAGATAATCTGCGTGTCCGCAGAGGGCACTGGCAGGTATGCGAACTTGCAAGTTGCAAATTCAGGTGACGATAGATCCAAGGTGTCCAGACGTGGCTGGTCTAAGGCCATCTGCCGTAAGTCGATATCCGAAGGTGAGAATAGAGAATTAATTGGAAGGCGAGACAAAGCGTCTGCCGCAGCATTCTGTTCACCAGAGATATGTCGGATATCGTTTGTAAACTGCGAAACAAAATCCAAGTGGCGAGTTTCGCGAGGAGAATACTTGTCCGGCTTTGAGCGCAGCGCGAAAGTAAGCGGACGGTGATCAGTGTAGATCACAAATTGCCTGCCCTCTAGTGAATGCTGAAAGTGTTTCACTGCGAGGTACATTGCCAGGAGTTCACGGCCAAACGTGCTGTAACGTTGTTCTGCCGGTTTCAGCTGTCTCGAAAAATAAGCGAGAGGTTGTAGCTGTTGTTGGTATTGCTGTTGCAAAACTGCACCTACAGCTGTGCCCGATGCATCAACGACCAATGAGAACTGGGCGTTGGGTACAGGATGTGCAAGTAGCGATGTTGTTGCTAATTTCTGCTTCACTTCGTGAAGCAGAAATTTTAATTGTATGTCGTTCAACGAAATTTTAATTGTATGTCGTTCAACGAAATCTGCTCATTTTTCTTTTTCCTATTACGTAATAGGTCAGACAGAGGAGACAGGAGATCCGCACAATGTGGGATGAAACGTCTGTAATAGTTAAGCAGACCGAGGAAGTGCCTTAGTTGGCGGAGTGAAGTGGGTGGTTGGAGGTCTTGTAGGGCCTTCACTTTTTCAGGTAAGGGAGATATCCCTTCAGGGCTGATAATGTGTCCAAAGAAAGTTAGCGACGAAGCACCGAAAACACATTTACCAGGGTTAATCCTCACCTGGTACTTTTGAAACCGTTCGAACAGTAGGCGGAGGTGAGTAACATGTTCCTCAGGTGAGGCACTTGCTACGAGTATATTGTCTATATAATTATAGACGAAGTCCAAATCACGCACTACTTCGTCCATGAAGCGTTGGAAGGTACTAGCCGCCTTTCGCAAACCGAAAGGAAATAGATCTGTGGCTGCTACACCTTCTTATTCTTTATCTCAATATTTTGTTTTATAAATTGAAGCAGTCATCACATAGCCTGTGTCTTTTTGCATGTAATGTGCAAGTAAATAGGAAAATTATAAAGACATACCAATTGTAATGTTTATTCAAGAATCACAACAAACACTAACATCTAAAGATATATCATCATAGTAATGTAACATCTTCATATTAACTATTATAATACTTAACAAATCAAGTATGATGCAGGCAACCTTTATATCAAGGACATGACTACGTAAATATATAAATATATTTTTGATCATAGAGTGTAGCAATTAGAAAAGAAAAATGAGAAACAATTAAAACTCTGAAACATAATGATTTATCAAATCAGTTAAGACTTGAAAAATGTGATTTAGCATTTTTCCCAGTTGCTAATAATTCAACAGTATACGCTTTAAGATAAAGATCCTGATACTATTTACCAACCCCTCCGCTCGGGCAGAATATGACACAAGGTCAATTTTTAAGCGGAGTTTAACAGGTTTGAATTCAGAGTTTTCCTTCTCCTAGACTAAAGATCCTGATGCCTTCTAAACATCAGCAATTTGATTTTAATTTCATTAAAACCGGAGGTATTTGAATTTTCACTGGCGGCGTTTACCTCTTTAAAACCCCCCTAACCACACTGGAAAATGAATTACATGTAGTTCATTGTCTTTCTTATTGAATTTTACATTGGAATATATACTTTGTTTTGATATAACTTCAATGAAAACTTGATGTATTTACACTTTCAAAGGGGCTCTGTGCCATGTTATAAACCTCATTAGGGGCATTAAATATTATCATAAGATGGTGAAATTTTGGAAATCAACTTTACTTAGTGCCTAGCAGATATGTTTTTATTTTCATCAAAATCAGAGGTATCTGCATTTTCACTGAAGCCATTTGCCCCCTTAAGCCTCCTAATTGAACTGGAAAGTAAATTTCATGTTCATTGTCTTTTTCATAAAATATCACATAAGAATGCATACTTTCCTATGCCCTTTTGTCCTGTAGATGTATAGACATACACACAGACGTTGAGCTTCATTATATATGACTTGGTTTGGTTGGGTTTTATGGCATATCAACATTTGTTGGTTATTCAATGCCAAATCCTTTTTAGACATGTACATTAAATATAAAATTTGTAAACACATTTTGTTGCTAACATTTTAAAATGAGCTTGAGTTCTATTTTTTTTTTGCACACAAATGGTTTAAAATATTTTTATCTAACATGAATAATTTTATTTACTACAGAGAGTAAAGTGGTTACAAGTATTGCTATTTAACACTAATAATTTGTTTGCACACAGTTAAATTGTTCCAAGTATCGCTATGTATCACTAAAAATTCAAACATCAGTCATTTGTTTACACACAGTTAAATGTCAAACAGTTCTATTTCTACCAGTTCAATTCAACATGTCATTTATTTGCATTCAAGCAGTTCTATTTGACCCATTGATAAGACCCTATCAGGTTCTACCACTCCGGTTTAGAGTGGACCTGGAAGCAATAACAATAAAGGAGTACTCCATATTCCCCCAAAGTGCCAGTGCTGCAGCCTCACCATCAGATTGTTTAGTGTCATAATCAGGCCACTGAGAGTGAAGGGGAGATCTTAACCCTCTGAAAAGATGCAGTCACGGTATATTCTACAGCCCCAGCTGAAAATCTTCAGGAACAATTACACAAAAATGGGTAAATCTTTATCCTTTAACCCATTGGATTTTAGCGAAAAGTAAAAATCAGTCTACTTTTTTTTTGGTGAATACATGTAAACAGCCAGAAAAAATAAAGGGATGTGTAACCAAATTTGTAGAAAAAAAATGGCCAAAATTAGTGCCCCCACCACACAATATGTCCTATTTTCTTTTTTTTTTCTGCTGAAACGTGGGTGCTTTTTTTATTTTAAGTTTTTCATCACTTAACACCCACCCTGGAATTTTTTTTTTATTTAACACATTATTTCTTTATTTTATTGCGAAAAAAAAAAAAATCCCCACCCCAAATAAACTCCATCTGATTTCCCTACAAAAAATGAAAAAAAAATTTGGTTACACATCCCCTCCGCTATCTCTAATTGTCAGTAATGCTTGCTGGTCCGGAAGTGGGTGATCATTTTACGTTAAATTTATATAACAAAGTGATCTCCTCCTTTAAATTCTAAAATATTGGTTTTTTAAAAAAATTTTTTTCGAATATATTTTTTTGTGGCTGTTTACATGTATTCGCCAAAAAAAAAAAAAAAAAGAAAGTAGAATCTGATATTTAGTTTTCACTAAAATCTGATGGGTAAAAATTTGCCGCGACCTGCCGATAAACATAAACATATCAAGTCACACGCCCGCTTTAGGACAATTATATCCGGGTACGGCCGGAACTGACTGAACCCTTTTTCTTTCTAACGACCTTGACATCTCGTTATAGCTAAAAGAAAAGGATGAATTAAAATTAATAACATTTACAAAGCACTTCGGCCGAAAATAACTAGATAAGACTAGAACTAATAGTCGTCGCTAGCCTATAGCAGGTTAGAAAAATACTTTACGGCTACACTCATTTTATATGGGGGAATTCCTTATTCACGCGGCTGAGCTGTGTGTCACAGCACTTTCGTGATATAAACAGGCCCTTTTCAACGCTCATGGGCACGCCCCCGGCTTTTTAGCTGGGCCGTCTGGCATTCGTGCCGGATGGGTGCTCGAAACCAAGAGCAGACTCGGGGCCGAATAGGCCCCCAGCTTCGGCTGGGCAACCTTCGGGTGGGCGAGCTGCACTTTTGTCCCCTTTGTACGGCACTAGACCAAGCGTCTAGTTTAAGCCGTAAACTGGCATACGTGCCCGGACCCACATTTGGGTTCGTGAAACTGCTTGCCTCATCAGGCTCACATTGCACTAAGTGAGCCGATGAGCAGCACTGACAAGCAGGGTTCGAGTCTCGGCTCCTTCCCGACCTTCCCCTCCCCTTTATCCCCACTTTAATTGGCCTTCGGGCTTTTGACCTTGTGTCAAGTCGTGTCTGGTGGGAGGCAGCGACAAATATTGGGCAAACCCCCGGCTTTTTAGCTGGGCCGTCTGGCATTCGTGCCGGATGGGTGCTCGAAACCAAGAGCAGACTCGGGGCCGAATAGGCCCCCAGCTTCGGCTGGGCAACCTTCGGGTGGGCGAGCTGCACTTTTGTCCCCTTTGTACGGCACTAGACCAAGCGTCTAGTTTAAGCCGTAAACTGGCATACGTGCCCGGACCCACATTTGGGTTCGTGAAACTGCTTGCCTCATCAGGCTCACATTGCACTAAGTGAGCCGATGAGCAGCACAGACAAGCAGGGTTCGAGTCTCGGCTCCTTCCCGACCTACCCCTCCCCTTTATCCCCACTTTAATTGGCCTTCGGGCTTTTGACCTTGTGTCAAGTCGTGTCTGGTGGGAGGCAGCGACAAATATTGGGCACGCCCCCGGCTTTTTAGCTGGGCCGTCTGGCATTCGTGCCGGATGGGTGCTCGAAACCAAGAGCAGACTCGGGGCCGAATAGGCCCCCAGTTTCGGCTGGGCAACCTTCGGGTGGGCGAGCTGCACTTTTGTCCCCTTTGTACGGCACTAGACCAAGCGTCTAGTTTAAGCCGTAAACTGGCATACGTGCCCGGACTCACATTTGGGTTCGTGAAACTGCTTGCCTCATCAGGCTCACATTGCACTAAGTGAGCCGATGAGCAGCACAGACAAGCAGGGTTCGAGTCTCGGTTCGTTCCCGACCTTCCCCTTCCCTTTATCCCCACTTTAATCGGCCTTCGGGCTTTTGACCTTGTGTCAAGTCGTGTCTGGTGGGAGGCAGCGACAAATAAAGGGCACGCTCCTAGCTTTTTAGCTGGGCCGTCTGGCATTCGTGCCGGATGGGTGCTCGAAACCAAGAGCAGACTCGGGGCCGAATAGGCCCCCAGCTTCGGCTGGGCAACCTTCGGGTGGGCGAGCTGCACTTTTGTCCCCTTTGTACGGCACTAGACCAAGCGTCTAGTTTAAGCCGTAAACTGGCATACGTGCCCGGACCCACATTTGGGTTCGTGAAACTGCTTGCCTCATCAGGCTCACATTGCACAAAGTGAGCCGATGAGCAGCACAGACAAGCAGGGTTCGAGTCTCGATTAATTCCCGACCTTCCCCTCCCCTTTATCCCCACTTTAATTGGCCTTCGGGCTTTTGACCTTGTGTCAAGTCGTGTCTGGTGGGAGGCAGCGACAAATACATGGCGCGCTCCCAGCGAGCGTTCTCTTGTGTCCTGTGGTGGGGCGCTCTCGACCGGCTGTGGTTGCGTGCTGCACGGTTCGGTCGGGTGTGTTCCACCACTGGATACATCACCTCTGGCCTCAGGGGGCCGTCCCCCCAGGCTTTAACCCTCTTCGGAGGGGTTGGGTTTATCGCCCGGCGCCTGAGGCGCCCCGTAAAGGGGAATGCCGACGGGGTCCGAGGCATTTTTGGAACTGCCTATCGCGTTGGGCTACGGCCCTGCGACAGGACCCACCTTAAAAACGGCCTTGTGCCATATTCGTACGTTGGTGGGACGTAGGATAAATACAGCGCGCTCCCGGCGAAGGAGCGCCCCGGGGCCTGTTCTGGACTTCGGTCCGGAGCGTGGCCCTGGAAAAGGAACAATGGCAGACTTGGGGCCTTTAATTAGGCACCTAGTTTCGACTAGGCTACCTTCGGGTGGGCGAGCTGCATTTTTGTCTCCTTTGTCCCCCTTGTACGGCACTAGACCATGCGTCTAGTTTAAGCCGCAAACTGGCATACGTGCCCCGACCCACATTTGGGTTCGTGAAACTGCTTGCCTCATCAGGCTCACATTGCACTAAGTGAGCCGATGAGCAGCACAGACAAGCAGGGTTCGAGTCTCGATTCGTTCCCAACCTCCCCTCCCCTTTATCCCCACTTTAATCGGCCTTTGGGCTTTTGACCTTGTGTCAAATCGTGTCTGGTGGGAGGCAGCGACAAATAAATGGCGCGCTTTTGGCGAAGCTCATTAAGGAGGAATCCTGCATTCTGTGCAGTCGCATTCACCTTAACTTCCGGCGTTGATCCCACTTCTCGTGGTAGACCTGCCTTTCTTCCACCTGCATAGGTATGCACAAAGGTCCTTTTTAGGACCATAAGAGGTCTCTGTCTGCGGGTCAGAGCATCAGGCGGCAAACACGAAGACGGATTCTAAGACCAACTGGTCTTAACCTCGGTTCCGATTGTCCGATAAGCTGCGCAGCGCTAATGGCACGGTCCAGCCTTTAGCTACTACTTCGCTATCTGCGCAGCGCTAAGATAACGCCCATCTTAGCCTCGGCCTCATGGTCTGTTTGCTTGTCCGCACAGCTTTGACATGACAAAGCCTTCGCTCCAGTCCGCTCGCCCGCACGGCTTTGACACGACAAAGCCTTCGCTCCAGTCCGCTCGTCCGCACGGCTTTGACACGACAAAGCCTTCGCTCCTGTCCGCTCGTCCGCACGGCTAGGGGGCCCAGCAAGGCCCTAGCCTTTCCTCGACCTCGACGCTCTTGCAAGGTACCACGCAGTCCACGTAACGACTTGCTGTTACGGACTGTCCTACCACTGCAACAACTGGCTCACGTACGACCCGCTGTACGAGCCAGAAACCAGGTCGACACACCCCCGGTTAACCCAACGTACTGTCATAACCGGGGATGTCGATCTACCGACCTCGACGCTCTTGCAAGGTACAACGCAGTCCACGTAACGACTCACTGTTACGGACTGTTCTACCACTGCAACACCTGACTCACGTACGACCCGCCGTACGAGCCAGCAACCAGATCGATACACCCTTGGTTAACCACAACATACCGTCATAACCGGGGATATCGATCTACCAACCTCAACCGACCTCAGCTTGCCCGCGACGACTGTCCAGCTGTACCCAACGACTCGACCGACCTCAGCTTACCAGCATCCAACATCTAGCTGAACTCAACGACTCGACCGACCTCAGCTTACCAGCATCCAACGTCTAGCTGAACTCAACGACTCGACCGACCTCAGCTTACCAGCATCCAACATCTAGCTGAACTCAACGACTCGACCGACCTCAGCTTACCAGCATCCAGCATCTAGCTGAACTCAACGACTCGACTGACCTCAGCTTACCAGCATCTAACATCTAGCTGAACTCAACGACTCGACCGACCTCAGCTTACCAGCATCTAACATCTAGCTGAACTCAACGACTCGACCGACCTCAGCTTACCAGCATCTAGCATCTAGCTGAACTCAACGACTCGACCGACCTCAGCTTACCAGCATCCAACGTCTAGCTGAACTCAACGACTTGACCGACCTCAGCTTACCAGCATCAAACATCCAGCTGTATCTCTACGACTCGACCTACACCAGCGACCTTCATCGAATGCCCAGCTGTGAACATCTACAACGCGATCATACCAGCTACCAACCTCATCCATCTAGCTGAAGACCACATACAACCGCCACGGACATTTACATACACACTTGTAAACACGACAAAATAAATAGTCACTTGTTATACTTGTTATCTCGCCTTTGTTCCTTCATATTGCTTCGGCTGTTCTCATTCACATAATTCATTTGCAGGGTCGACATAATTATCGGCTCCGCAACAAATTTACCTAAAAATGTCAATATGAATGTACAATGAATTCCCTAACCTCTATGCATAAAATATCTCTTGACAGGTTGACATGCCGTTAAAATCAATCAATCAAAAGTAATGTCAACATAAACAGATCAAGAAACACTTCTGGAAAGATTAAAACATTATTTAATAATAAACCAAAAATTAATTTCATATTTGAAACAATAAATGAATAAATAATTAAATTAAATTGAGCCATATTAGTTCTACATAATTCATCATATAATGAAGATCCGTTTTTGGTAATGGATTTATTTGCATTCAGATGACGCAAGAATACTAGTGAAACATCAATCTTTTAGCGGTTCGGGGAATTATTAATTTCCCTAACACTATATTTTTCAGGCACACGAATGAATAACAAAACTTCTTTTAACAACACAACAAAGTACGGTTTATTAATAGCAGGCGTGAAGGAGTGAGAGTGAGAAAGTGTCTCTTTTGCGTCGCTGGTCTGTATGCAGGTCCTTGGTTCGTAGGAAGCGTGTTTAAAGCTAGCAGTGAGCGAAGTGTTCCAAGTGGAATCAGTGCAGTCATGTGGGAGAGATATGTTTCTTCTGCTAGCTCCAGACTCTCTCTGACGTTGTCCGTTCTACAGAAAAGGGACCAGAAAAATAGTTCCTGAAAGGGAGAAGGAATCAATGCGCTCTGCCAGTTGATTGGTCAGTGAGTGACCGATTCTCTTA
This sequence comes from Sepioteuthis lessoniana, assembly GCA_963585895.1. Classification (NCBI taxonomy): domain Eukaryota; kingdom Metazoa; phylum Mollusca; class Cephalopoda; order Myopsida; family Loliginidae; genus Sepioteuthis; species Sepioteuthis lessoniana. The sequence continues at coordinate 86,250,968 of OY757913.1, read as the reverse complement.
ACAGGGGCATTGATTCGCGAAAGGAAATAGATCTGTGGCTGCTACATCACCCCCTGCTTAGGCGGAAAGCCGACAGAGAAAAAGATAGCAGCCGTAAAACAAAGAAGGGTACATTTTATACATAAACAGTTTTACAGAGCTTTTTGGGCCAATGTACTCGTCGACCACTACGTGTGGTGGTGACGTAATTGTCTTTTGGCATTGTATTTTTTTCTACAGGTGTAGGGATATGTTCATGTGTGTAAGTAGGGGGAATATGTGGCTCTTGTGTGTTTGTGTTAAGAAATGCTCTTTTCACCCTGTCAATAGATACCGTTTCTTTTTTGCCATTAATGTCAAGGGTGAAAAGTTTGTCAGTGCGTGAAAGCACGCGGTAAGGGCCAGTGTAAGGTGGAGTGAGGGGGGCTTTGACAGCGTCCTTTCTTAGAAAAACGTGAGTCCATGAGGAAATATCTTTGGGGACTGATGGTTTGATGGTCTGTTCCCTAGGTTGCATTGGTGGGAGATTACCAAAATAACATTGTAGTCTATTTACATATAAAGCTGGATCTGTTCCCATTAGATCTATAGGGTTCAGCATCTGACCTGGTAGTGATAGCGGTACTCCATAGACAAGTTCTGCTGGAGAGTATCCTAGGTCCTCTTTGATAGCTGCACGACAGCCAAGAAGGACAACAGGTACATATTCGCTCCATCGCTGTTGGTCAGGATAGGAGCGCAATGCGGCTTTCAATTGGCGATGGAAGCGTTCTATCATCCCGTTAGAAGCAGGGTGGTAGCTCGTAGTTCGTATGCGGTTGATCCCTAAAATCCTGGAAAGTTCCTGGAATAGGTGGGATTCAAACTGTCTGCCACGGTCAGTGGTAATTGTTGTTGGAACTCCGTAACGCGTTATCCAGCCTGATATAAGGGCTTGCGCTACGGATTCAGCTGAAACGTCCTTTAAGGGAATAGCTTCAGGCCATCGTGTAAAACGGTCTATACAGGTCAGGAGGTAAGTAAATCCTTGACTGACCGGCCATGGTCCAACCAGATCTATATGGATATGGCTGAACCGAGCGTCTGGGGTGCTGAATGTCCCGAGGGGTGCACGGATATGTGTGTGCACCTTTGATTTTTGGCAGGATATGCAAGAACGTGTCCAGGCAGTGATATCACGCCTCATGTTTGGCCAGAAAAATCTAGCTGAAATCAGCTTCACTGTGGCTTTCGGTCCGGGGTGTGCCAATTGGTGTAGGGTGTCAAAAACAACCCTACGATGAGTCAGCGGAACAAGAGGTCGAGGTGCGTCTGTTGAGGTGTCACAGATAATCTGCGTGTCCGCAGAGGGCACTGGCAGGTATGCGAACTTGCAAGTTGTAAATTCAGGTGTCGATAGATCCAAGGTGTCCAGACGTGGCTGGTCTAAGGCCATCTGCCGTAAGTCGATATCCGAAGGTGAGAAAAGTGAATTAATTGGAAGGCGAGACAAGGCGTCTGCCGCAGCATTCTGTTCACCAGAGATATGTCGGATATCGTTTGTAAACTGCGAAACAAAATCCAAGTGGCGAGTTTCGCGAGGAGAATACTTGTCCGGTTTTGAGCGTAACGCGAAAGTAAGCGGACGGTGATCGGTGTAGATCACAAATTGCCGGCCCTCTAGTGAATGCTGAAAGTGTTTCACTGCGAGGTACATTGCCAGGAGTTCACGGCCAAACGTGCTGTAACGTTGTTCTACCGGTTTCAGCTGTCTCGAAAAATAAGCGAGAGGTTGTAGCTGTTGTTGGTATTGCTGTTGCAAAACTGCACCTACAGCTGTGCCCGATGCATCAACGACCAATGAGAACTGGGCGTCGGGTACAGGATGTGCAAGTAGCGATGTTGTTGCTAATTTCTGCTTCACTTCGTTAAAGGCTTTTAATTGTATGTCGTTCAACGAAATCTGCTCATTTTTCTTTTTCCTATTACGTAATAGGTCAGACAGAGGAGACAGGAGATCCGCACAGTGTGGGATGAAACGTCTGTAATAGTTGAGCAGACCAAGGGAGTGCCTTAGTTGGCGGAGTGAAGTGGGTGGTTGGAGGTCTTGTAGAGCCTTCACTTTTTCAGGTAAGGGAGATATCCCTTCAGGGCTGATAATGTGTCCCAAGAAAGTTAGCGACGAAGCACCGAAAACACATTTACCAGGGTTAATCCTCACCTGGTACTTTTGAAACCGTTCGAACAGTAGGCGGAGGTGAGTAACATGTTCCTCGGGTGAGGCACTTGCTACGAGTATATCGTCTATATAATTATAGACGAAGTCCAAATCACGCACTACTTCGTCCATGAAGCGTTGGAAGGTACTAGCCGCGTTTCGCAAACCGAAAGGCATAGTTAAAAATTCAAACGCTCCAAATTGAGTGGTTACAGCAGTTTTTGGTATGTCGGCTGGGTTCACTGGTATCTGATGGTAAGCCTTAACGAGATCTAGTTTGGAGAAGATCTTACAACCATGCAGAGATGAAGCGAAGTCTTGTATATGTGGGATTGGGTAACGATCAGGTACCGTGATGGCATTTAGTCGTCGATAGTCCCCAGTCGGACGCCAATCTCCAGAACGCTTTGGAACCATATGCAAAGGGGAAGCCCAAGGACTGGACGAGGGGCGTATAATTCCCAGCTGCAGCATATGGTTAAATTCTGCCTTCGCCGCCTTTAGTTTATCAGCAGGGAGGCGACGAGGGCGTGAGAACACCGGAGCACCTGTGGTTTCAATGTGGTGTGTCGTTTCATGAGTTGATTTGCCCACAACAAAATTTAAGTTTGTTAACTCTGGGTAAGAGCGTAATAATATTTGGTATGGGTCGTCTGTGGCGGCAATGAAAAATACCGGGCTGATGGGTGAGGTATTTGCCTTATAACCTGTGACGGAAAGTTCCGTATTGCTGTCAATAAGTCGTCTTTTGCGCATGTCCACCAAGAGGTTGAAGTGGTGCAGAAAGTCCGAGCCTAGAATGGGATATGGTAAATCAGCTACAGTAAAAATCCATGTAAAGTCTCTCCGTAATTCCAAGTCCAGAGAACGAAAAATTTGACCGTACGTGGGAATAGGGGAGTGATTTACCGCTTGCAGTGTGATGGGCGACACTGGCGGCTTCTCAGTGAGGAGTTTCAGTGGCCAGATACTACAAGCTGCTCCTGTGTCAACCAAACAACGTGCTTGGGACCTGAAGTCAGTGATAAAATAGGCACGGTTGTTATATAAATCTTGTGGAGAGTGTGCCGTGCTCAGCTCTCCAGATTTAAGTTTCCCTGGTTTGAAAACGAGCAGGGCATTTTGCACCTCCGAGCCTTAGCGCCAAAACGTCTGTGATAATAACATAGTCCAGGTTTGCTTGAGAGGCGGCGGTGGCGAGGGGATGGCGAACGACTTTTGTATTGACGTCTAGGCAGTTGTGATTTGACTACGGCCAATTTACTTACTTCATTGGTAAGCCGCATCAAAGCTTCGAGTATGGCCACTGTAGTGTCCATTTTCTTTTTAATTTATAAGGTGACAACAGACCACAAAAAAAAATCAAAGAAACATGTTTCAATGAGAAAGGAACGAAAGGGATAAAAAGCCACAAAAAAATAGTGATATTCGTGTTAAAAGAAAAAAAATTGTTTTGTTTTAGAGAAGGTGCTGCTTTAAGGTTCCTTAGTAAGGAAAACAAAAGTTGAAATTCAAGATGGCGTCGCCCAATGGCTATTTAGGCGGGAAAGTGAAATGTTAAATAGGAAGAAGGCGCTCTTTTAGCTTTGACTTTCTAAAAAAAATGTAAAAATGTATTACTCACTTGTTTTTTCCTTCTTTTGTTTGTTAATGTAATAATTTTTTTTGTACCACGTGGTCAGTTGAAAAGAGCAGAGTAGTGAGTTTCTTCCTTTTCTTTTTGTTATTGTAATAAAAAAATTTTTTGTACCACGTGGTCAGTTGAAAAGAGCAGATTAGTAAGTTTCTTCCTTTTTTTATGCCAAGTCGGCCAAGCTGCGGGTAATAATTTTTTTCTTTTCTTTTTTTTTTTTTTTTTTTAAAGTCCGTTTCGTATGAACAAAATGTAATGTTCGTTATGCTTGCTTGAGTTGGTGTTTTTCTTGTGGACGGACTGAAAAAGAAGATAATTCCTGGTTGGAAAGTTTTAGGGTTTTTTTTTTTTGTTTGTTGTTGTTGTTGTTGTTGTTGAGGCACGTGTTCAAAAAATGTTACTTGGGTAAAGGGAGAATCTTGTATCTTTCTATTTGACCACTCGTAAATGGACGCCAATTTGTCTGCAAAAAGAAAGATATCTCTTTTTAGGAAGATTGTTTTACTTGCCGCAAATTTTTTCCTTCGTTTATGGCTTCGTAAACGAAGTATTTTAAAGTCTTTCTCTGGCACGAAAAAGGTTTTTTTATGAATATTTTTCTGAATGAAAAATTTGCGCCTATGTCTTCTCAGCCGACGAATGAATTGAAACGAACACGTGTGTCACTGGGGAGAAAATTCTTGGGTTATAGTATTCTTTCGGTTCTTTGAGTCAGGAAGCTTTTTCTCTCTCTTTTTCTCTTCTTTTTGCTTGTTCTGCTGTTCGAAAATGGAGACCGTGTTTCGTGTTATTTTTTAATTGTTTCGTAATTCAGAAGGTGCCATTCGGGGTCACCAATTTATAGCGGTTAAGGGGAATAGTTAATTTCCCTGACACTATATTTTTTAGGCACAAAAATGAATTACAAAACTTCTTTTAACAACACAACAAAGTACGGTTTATTAATAGCAGGCGTGAAGGAGTGAGAGTGAGAAAGTGTCTCTTTGCGTCGCTGGTCTGTATGCAGGTCCTTGGTTCGTAGGAAGCGTGTTTAAAGCTAGCAGTGAGCGAAGTGTTCCAAGTGGAATCAGTGCAGTCATGTGGGAGAGATATGTTTCTTCTGCTAGCTCCAGACTCTCTCTTGCTGCTACAATCTGATTTTCCAAACTGTCTTATTTTCATAGTGTTCTATTTAACAATATTGTTACATAATTGAGTACTAATGGCAACACATAGTAATTATTGGTTTGTTGTATTTTATTAAATTTGAATAGGCTTTCCTTTATTATTTCACTACTTCCGAGTTTTTCACACCAGTTTTTCGTTTTTTTTTGTTTTCGTTTTTGTTTTGTTTTACGGCATATCAACCACAAGAGGTCATTTAATGCCGGTTCAGTTTTTGAGGTAAATTGATGTTATTTCATTTTTTATTATATTTTTGGTATATTTTGTCACACCAGTTTTAACTGGCGGTCTTTTACTTGGGGCTGTGTGACAACAAGTCACCACGAGTGTAGCGGATAAGAGTGTAAACGATTGAATAAAACACCAACCTATGAATTAGATAAGTATTTGCCTATCTTTTTACTTACTTTCATTTTTCCTCGGTGGTCCGTTGGAACTGCAAAATCCATGAGATGACAAGTTATTTTCTTCGTATTAATTAATACAAGGTCTGATTTCCTAGCCGAGATTGGGTGATCTCTTGGTATCTCAAAGTCCCAGAGAATTTTAAGCGTTTCATTTTCTAAGTCAGATTCTGGTTTGGGTATATACCTATCTGTCATATACCTATAGTCATATTCTAATCTTTTGCAAAGTTATCAAAATGTGGCCCAGTGGGTAGAGTGTTCGCTAATAGTCCGAGAGACCTAGGTTCAATCCCAGGTCGCATCGTACCAACGACTTTGAAAATGGTACTCGATACCTCCTTGCTTAACACTCAATATAAGGTACGTATCAAGGGTAAAGTGGAGTAATCCAGGGAAAAGAGTAGCGCCCTCCCCAACACCTCGGTGTAGAAGCTATTGAAAAGGGAGCCTTCTGGTCGCTCTCGACTACGGTCGCCAACTTTACTTACTTTCTTATTTTTAGTTTCAAGCTTATCCTCTGATTAAATATCTACAATATTCTGATTCTCTTTTCTCTGGGATTATCTATAATTCAAGCAGGGACTTTGGAAAAATATGCTAAGAAAATTCTGCACGTGTTAAATAAATTATAAAAAAAGAAAAAGATGATAATTCTATTTGACCGGTAAATCCGATGGAAATTTGATAGAGAACAAAATGTTATTAAAAACATTAAATAAAACAGGATGAATTTCAAGTAAAACAATTGAGTACTTCCTGTCTTTGAAACAAACTAAAATGAATTTTTTTTCCACCAGGAAAATACTTTTGATGACGTTTGCTAACTGGATAAACAAAAATACAAGTTTTTATACACACACACACACACACACACACACACACACACACACACACACACACACACACACGTGCGAAATAAATAAAAAAAAAGAAATGAATTTTGTTATGATTTTCCCTTGTATTTTCAAAATTTGCAAATAAAAAAACCAAACAAAACAAACTTCAATGTAACGTTATTTACTAAACTTTACAGATGAATGTTTTTTTCGTTCAATATCAACCTTAGTAGGTTATTTTGATACCAAATTCATCCTTTAATAAGACCAATAGTGGTACAATTTAACTCATAGTTGTGGGGATAAGTGAGTTTATACCTTTTCCGAGACTATCGATTCGAAGGTGAACGTAATAGCGTTCGAACTCGCTTACTACGATGTCACAGTCCAGCACGTTAGCCATTTCGCCACAGGTCTTCTTCCGGTATGGGACACCCAGTGGAATTCGAATTCACAATTAATAATAGGCCAATCTAGTTAGCTAAATATTACGCCAGACAAGGCACTTGAAAATGATAATTTACATTTGTAAAAAATCAATGTTTAGTGTATCATAGTCGTCCCGTCAACGATACCTATAGTATCCGGTTTAGAAAAAACCCTGAGTCACGCGAGACAACAAAACATCGTACGTACGCCATGAGGGAACTTCTGTTATGAACAACCGAACTATTTTTCGAAAGGAGTTAATTCTACTAGCCGATTATTATTATTACCATAGGATAAAATATATTTAAAAGTACCTCTTCGAAGTATCTCATCATCACATATACAGTGTAACCCGGATATAAGAGAGATTTTCTCTGGTCCCAAATTAGAGCCTGTGTTAATGTACAGTATAACCCGGATATAAGAGAGTTGTCGGGACCCCTCTTAGAAGAGCTGTTGAGGATGGTAAGACTTTCTGAGGTTAACTCTGAGAAGAGCTGTTTGAATGAGAAAAGCAGCTGTGATTGGTCTGGTAGGCTGTGCTGGGTTCACGACTGTGGTTGGTTGGTTGGACTCTTATATCCGGGTTTGGTCTATTTTGTTTAGGTAACACAGGCTCTAATTTGGGACAAGAAAAAATCTCCCTTATATCAAGGCTTCTCTTATATCAGGGTTAAAAGGTATATAAATAGACAAAACCCGGATATAAGAGACGAGTTCTCTTATATCAGGGTTACACTGTATTTAATAAGGGAACTTCGCTGTGTACAGAAAATACTTCCCTCTTGCAGCAGAGAAGCAGGGACTAACGCTATATAAACACACAGGCAGCAACTGCCCAGAGGACGGGAATCCGTCATCTCTCCCAGCAGCATGGTGTCAGTGTCCTTACCACCAGCCAAAGCAGAAGACGTGGAATCCAACCAACCACAGTCGTGAACCCAGCACAGCCTACCAGACCAATCACAGCTGCTTTTCTCATTCAAACAGCTCTTCTCAGAGTTAACCTCAGAAAGTCTTACCAGAAAGTCTTCTAAGAGCTGTCCTCAAAAAGTCTACTTAGACCACTTTTGGTCTCTTCACTACACCTTTCTGGCAGCTACCATGAGATGACGACGCAGCAGCTAACACCAACTGTAAACCAGCTCCAGCTTAACCCAGCAGCCGTTCCTGCATGACCAAGCTAAGCACTTGAGGTCACATCGACACACAACCAGTTAAACCAAGGATGGAAAAAACAGGGACATCGATCATACAGCATCTGCAACCAGTATCTGTAACATCTAGTCTATGAACGACTCGCTGCTTGGACTAGCACCAACACTTCAAGGCCACTTCGACATCCTCCCGGTTAACCAAAGTACTGCACAATCAGAACATCAATCATCCAGCCTTTGCAACCAATGCATCCACATCATTGACCGTCTCCAGCAACATCTACAACCTGACCATACAGCAACACTTAATATCTACACCAAGCACAGAGACCAATCTCACTTGCTACACGCGTTGTCGCCACAAACTAATAGACAGCTGAGTCTAAGGCTTTCTACAACACAGACTTTCAACATCCAACAGAGACTACACCGACGTGATACGACAACCGCGATTTACACACCTATACACATTTTGTATAAGATTTTCTCAATAAAACCTGGATTTAAACTAATCCACTTGCCTCTATCATTTGTCCAGTCCTCTGTCAATCAAAAACTACAACATACAACCTATTCACGGGATCGACGCATTCAATTACAAGAGTTTTCTAGCAAAAAAATAAATACTTTTCAACTTCATCTTCTATAAAAGAAAAATCGGTGATTTTATTAGATTAATTTAATTATTAACAATTAATTTTTAATTTTATTAGTTTTCTATAACAAAAGAAAACAACCCAAACTTATAGTAATTTACTAGGCTTTTCTCTTAGATGTGGCACAAGACCGTATGAATGGAGCACCCAATGAGACTTGAACTCACTCGTGAACATTTGCTGGTCTATCTTGCTAACCAACTGCCCAGAGGACGAGAATCCGTCACCTCCCACAGCAGCATGGTGTCTGCGTCCTTACCACCAGCCACACGTTATATCGCTAATTTTTCTTTCTTTTTTGTATAAAAATAAAATCTAAGATGATTTATTGTTATATACATTAACTAAATAGTTATATTTTGTTATATATATTGTGACGTTGCACAAATATTTATCCCAGAACGGGAGTTTATTTTATGCACATGTGACGTCGGGGGCAGTCTGGCACTTGACCCTCCGCAAAATAAGTCCTAGTCAAGACTCGTATTTCGGGCATATGGTACTGGCAAATAACGTGGAGGTTAATTTGGGGCTAGACTCATCTCCAACGCTGGTGATGGGGGTTTCCAATTTCACTTTCACATACCCCACCAAGTCCTTCGTTTTCATACCCCCTCGGATAACGGAAAAGCATGGACTTCTAGGTTAAAACAAAATATATTTCATTGTAGTTAAATTTCCAAAATTCCCTTGTAATGTTTTTAAGGCGAATAAGACATTTAGCGAGAATAAATAAAAGCGATACGAAGCTGAAAAAGATATGTGCAAAAGAAGGCAACTCGATAAATAAACAACATAACCAATAGATTTCAACACAAGGGAGCATTTAAAATATAACAACCAAACAATATAACGGCCAAACAAATAATTATGAGATTTAAGAAACAGTTCCTTGTTTTCTTTTTCTTTCTTTCTTTTAAAGGTACCGGCTATATTAAACCAGCAGAAAGTCTTAAACACAAATGTCTCTCTCTCTCAACAGTCCTTTTCTTCTTTCTCCCTTTTTTCTTTCTTTCTTTTTTCTTTCTTTCTTTTCTTTCTTTTACTTGAGAAGGTATCTAAGTCCACTCTCTAATTTACGGTTGAAGAAACCGAGTTCTTTCAATTTCTCTTTCCTTTTCTGAATGCATATAATTCCAATATTTAGGAAAGTTAGGAGGAAAAACAGTTTAGGTTGTACTTATCTTCGATAGGGCTTACTTCTCAGGTTCCTTTCTCTTACGGGCGAGTGACATCTCCCCTCCCCCAGAATCGGCTGGGTCAGCCTTTCTGCTGACTACTGTCCAAAGATTCTGTTCTATGCTTTTTACGGGGCATTCTTTCCCGGAGCTGGGCTGTAAAACGACGTCTTTATTCGTCGACTTCTGTCTTCAAAACTGATGATTCTTTTCCAAATTTCCTCTGACGAAAAGGTGCTATTTTTTTGGTGCTAAAGACTCGACCAATCATTTGGCTCTTTCTTCTTTCTCTATGTCATCCGGTCATGCTACTACAATGACCTACATTCCCTTCTCCGTCCAACCGATTATAGGTCATAGAATGCTGGTAGCTTTTGTTTGACCTTCATTCTGACTGCTTTAGGGGTCAGTCCTTGGGGCTTGTTAGTTCAAACACAGAGGGTAGGGGAATTAATTGATCCTCCCTTTTCCTCTCTCGGTGGCATACCACGTCATAATATATATATATATCCCCTCGTGGTGTAATGGTTAAAGTGCTGGTCTGTGGAATTTTGGTAGGCGAGTTCAAACTCCCGTCACGCTATTACGTTCACTTTCGGACAAGTGTGTATTTATATATGTATAAATATGTGTGTATGTATATATATCTATCTATATATATATATATGCTTGTATATATATGTATACATATCTGTGTGTATGTATAAAATATATTTATGTGTGTAAGTGTATATAGATATATTTATATGTGTAAGTGTATATATAGATATGTATATCTAAATATGTTTGTTCAGTTATATATATATATATATATATATATATATATATATATATATATATATACTATTAACATGGTCATTGTGAAAAAAATAGGCTTCGGGTTTAAACTGATTGATTCTAACGACACGTCAAACCCATCAAGAATTATTTTATGTGAAGTAGTTTGAGAATCACATTCACTGTACGTTCTTATTCACATTTTTTTTGTGTCGTTGCTTCTGCAGAGCTCTCTCTCTCTCTCCCCCCTCTCTCTCTTACTTTCTTTGCACACGGTTCCATCAAATATGAATAAATTTTAAACAGATCTATTTGACCAATAAATGGGACTTTAACAAGTACAACCACTTTGGGTCGGAGTTGACCTGGGAGTACTTACAATGAAGGAGTACCAAATACTCTCGAGATCTCCAAAAATAGAACGACACTATCATATATTTATTATCATACCCAGAAGACTCCATTTTTTTAAGAAGTGGGGGTCATACCTCCTCTGTGGGAGATACAGTGAGCATATTCTAAATCTCGCTAAAAGACCTGATGACTGCGTTTCACATAGTGCTAATATACTTGAGAAAGGTATGAATCCTCCTATTCCCTCCTCAACTATGGGTAAATAGTAGGGCAGACTTGCTCTTTAATCTTGGTATAGCAACCGGACTAGGAGAAGGAAGACTAAATTTAAACCGGTTGTACTCCACTTAAAAATAATCTTGTCTCAAATCCAACTTGTGGCTTTGTGGGTTGGGTAAATACAAACCCAGAACCTCACTTTTTCTTAAGTAGGTCTTACTCCTCTCCAGGAGGATACAGACAGCGTATACTAAGCCCAACCGATAAGTCTATCGGGGTTTAGAAGTAGGGCCAGGGTTATATATATATATATATATATAATAACAAGTAAATTTCATGCGTGAAAACGGATATTTAAAATGATGAAATTTAAATTTAAAAAAAGCATCCAAATAACGGTTTATTTGAATTTTGATCCAACACTTTCACTGAACCTATCCCTAACTTCCCCCGGGATCTTTTGTCTTCAACGAGAAGTACAGGGTGGAATTATCTGTCACCTAAAGGTTTAGTTTGGTTGTATTAGGGTACAGTGGAGCAATCCAGGGAAAGGAGTAGCGTCCTCCCCTACACCTCGGTCTAGTAGCTCTGGAAAAGGCAGTCTTCGGGTCACCCTCGACTACAATCGCCAACTTTACTTTTTTACTATATGGCAAGTCAACCCTTGTGGTTTATATATATATATATATATATATACACATACACATATATACACACAGACATACATATATATACGCACACACATATTAGGTACTGACAAAATTTCCCCCTTTTCCCCCGTTAAAACGAATTAAAAAATAGTTATTATTTAAGGTTAAATTTTAGTTTTATCCGGAAGATAGTGTTTTGCAAAACTCCAATCGAAGGACGAGAATTATTATTAATGACTAGGTTGGAGGTTTTAGACGAACCAGACACGCGGGACACTACTGGAGAAGCAAGGACGAGTTCATAAGCGATGTACTCCTGTGGACCCCCACATATGGATGTGCAAAAGCAGGACGACCAGCACGAACTTACATACAGCAACTATGTGAGGACACGGGATGTAACCCAGAAGACCTGCCGGAGGCGATGAATGATAGGGAGAAGTGGCGAGAGAGGGTCAGGGATATCCGTGCTGGCGGCGCGACATGATGATGATGATATATTACAAATTAATCTCACAGCAACTTGAAAGTGTTAACAAAAAATATGTAGACAAAAATATCTATAATGTTCAATATATATATATATATATATATATATATAGAGAGAGAGAGAGAGTTAAGTATAATTAGTTAAAAAATATGTATATGTGTGGACGGAAAAGGCAAAAGCATCATAAATCATAAAAATTGGCCAGTCATCTTATAAGATGTACAGCAATAACACACGACAATTGTCTACGACAATTTTAAATGCCTGTACAAAAAAGTCTGGAAACTTATTGAATGCACCACGTGTATATATATATATATATATATATATATATATATATATATATAAAGCATTTGAATGTGACACTCAGCACGTGCGCTCAGCTTCTTTGGACGACCTACTCGAGGCCTGTTCTGAGTGGACCCCGCTCTTTTAAAACGCTGGATGATCTTAGCCACTGGGCTGCAGCTCAGTTTCAGGGTGTTGGCAATCTTCTTGTAGCCTTGGCCATCTTAATGTAGCACAACAATACGTCTTTTAAGATCTTCAGAGAGTTCTTTGCCATGTGGTGTCATGTTGGAACTTTCAGTGACCAGTATGAGAGAGTGTGAGAGCTGCACGACAAATTTGAACACACCTGCTCCTTATGCACACATGGGCCTAGTAACACTAATGAGTCACGACATTTTCGAGGGAAAATGACAAACAGTACTCAATTTGGACATTTTGGGGTGTAGTTTCTTAGGGGTGTACTCACTTTTGTTGGCATGGGTTTAGCTTTTAATGGTTATATTTTGAGTTATTTTTAGGGGAAAATAAATAAACTCTGTTATATAAGCTGCATACAGACTACTTTTCATTGTGTCAAAGTGTCATTTTGTCAGTGTTGTCCCATGAAGAGATTTACTTAAATATCTGTAGAAATGTTTGTTTCGATTTTCCATTCATTTCATTTTGTTAACTGCCTGATGATTGTTGTTTTGTAAAAAACTCCAGGACACCCAGGGGTCGCAGTCTAAATTCAATGGAATTAAATATATATATCTAATATTTATTTATTTATTTATTTATTATTATATTATATAATAATATAATGTATTGACAACACTCTACATATTATATTGCTCTTGGTTCGAAACAAACCCACAAAGTGATTTAGTGACAACCAACACTGTTATAATATATATAAATATATATATTTACACACACACACACACACACACACACACACACACACACACACACACACACATATATGTACATATATATATATATATATATATGCATACACACACACACACATATATATATGTACACACGTATATATATATATATATATATATATGTACACACGTGTATATGTATATATATATATATATAAACACGTATACATATAAATATGATGGCTGTCCTCTCGGTTTCGAGCGTGACCACCTTCTTTATCTCAAGTCCTCTCTCCCTTCCCAACTCCCCCTTAAATTGATTGTGTTCGTATGTGACTCTTCAGGCCAGCCAAGCTGGGACAGATTTTACCACAGAATTGGGACAACCGATCAGTTTTGTTTGCAGTGACATTATTTTGGTGTAAGATAGATTTTGCACATTTACGCAGATGGCTTTTGAGACCAGCAAGAGATAGGCACAATTTTCCACATATGTCACAGTGGTGACTTTGTGGACCCGGTGCTGAACCCTGTTCGCCTTTGCAAATCAGACGTTTGTAAGCGCTGTACTGGATACGGCTATTCTCAAAGGATTCTATGTTTTCGTGAATCAGTTTCCGCCACTCCCTTCTATCTGAAGCCATTTCTTCCCATTGGTCCACAGATAGTCCAGATTGTTTCAGATAATATTTCATTGTGTCCTTAAATCTCTTCTTCGGTTTTAATGCACTTCTCTTTCCTTCCCACATTTCACCATAGAATAATTGCCTTAGCAGACGGCCGTCATCCATATGCACAATGTGACCAACCCATCGGAGACAACTTTTCATTACCATCGACTGGATGCTTGGTAGCCCTGCTTTCCCTAATACTTCTGTATCTGAAACATAGGACTGCCATTTGATATGAAGTATCTGTCTCAGGCACTCTTGATGGAAACCCTCAAGAAGTTCGAGTTGGTGTTTATAGAGTGTCCAAGTTTCGCTTGCATACAGTAGGGCTGTCAAAACACATACTTTATACACAATGATTTTCGTAAGTAACTTGATACCATGTTAGGACCACACACGTTTATTAAGTGCTGAAAAAAGACTGAGAAGCCCTTTCAATGCCGAAGGAGATTTCCGTGTCGAGGCTGCATCCCTCAGAGTGGGTACTGCCTAGATATACAAAAGAGTGCACTATATCTAATTTGTTACCTTCAACGAAGATAGTTGGTTCTATATAAGGCTATCCGGGTGCTGGATCGTACATGACGACTGTTTTTTTTTTAGGTTGATCTTTAAACCGAATGAGTTACATGCAGATACAAAATGGTCCATAAAGCATTGCAACTCATCTTCAGAATGTGCAACAATATCACAGTCATCCGCATAGAGCAGCTCCCTCGCCAATGAAGAAGAGACTTTTGTTTGAGAGACTGGTCTACGGACAATAAAAACACTGCCAGATGTCCGATATCTGATGTAGATACCGTCTGAGTTTTCATAAAAGGGTACGAGAAAGAATATGGCAAAGTAGATATTGAATAACATGGGTGCAGAAATATCACCCTGTTTGACCCCATTGTTGATAGATATTTCCCCAGATAGAGTGCCGTTGAAACTAACTCTGGCCTTCATTCCATTGTAAAGAGAACGAACCAGGCCCACAAATCTCTCAGGGCAGCCCAACTTCAGTAAGATCTTCCAAAGAGTTGATCTGTTGATAGTATCGAAAGGTTTTGATAAGTCAATGAAACATTGGTACAATGGAAGATTCTGTTCTTTGCACTTCTGCAATTGCCGAGCACTGAAAATCATATCCACAGCTTGCACGAAAACCGCACTGTGATTCTGGTAGAATTCCATTGCCAATTGTGCGGACTAATCTATTTGAAATTATTCTTGAAAACAATT
>OY757913.1:86188281-86228281 GCA_963585895.1 Sepioteuthis lessoniana | reverse complement strand
AGATAGGATATTTTCGTTTTGTCCAAATATATTGTTATAATTTTGTATTTTCTGTCAGTGTTTACGTATTGTAAGAGAGCCAAGTCAAGGAGGAACATGCAAAAAGAATCCTCTGTGAAGTTGTTAGAAACAAACAAGAGGCAACATTTCGAAGCGAAAATACCTTGGTTTGTGACAGCGTCTGTCGTTCGATCCCCAAGGTCCGCATCATCTTTACAATGTACCCGTAAACCTAGGAGTTTAAGGGCCGTTAATAAGGTTCTAATCTTTACACGATCCTTATCACAAAAAACTGCATAGCCATCATATTTATTTGTGTTTTTGTATCCAAGTCTGGACTTTTTCTTGTTTCTCTGGGCCTGGATCACACGACTAGCCATCACTGCCATTATTTAAAAGATAATGAATATTTTTTCCGTTTGGAAAAATAAATAAATAAATAAATAAAATGATATAAATAAAATTTCTATTTTAAGTTAGAGTAAAATTTGAGATGAACTCCATTCCGTTGTTGTTGGTTAGCCATTGCAGTACACTTTTAAATGTGTTTAAACAAATAAAAAAAGGAATTAGTTATTCACAACTTGAGAGAAAATATAAGTAATTGATAAATCCAAATACTTAAAGTGCTGTTTGTTTTTCTGCGTGTATTTTTGTCCTTTCTTCTTTTGATATGAATTAACCTGACGTAACACACCAACTATGGCTTAATAGCAGGAAGTGGGATTTTTTTCGTTCTTTTTTTACTTTTATGGAAGTCACTTAATGACAAAAAAAGTTACTTTTTTCACCTTTTTTTTTAGTCCTTATTTTCGTAAATCACAATCATTTCAGGATAATCCTACGTTTTATTTTAGGACTAGTAGCGGTACATGACATTGCTAGCGAATTATGCCACAGTAATGATATATTACAAATATAATTATATGGTATCACGATCATAAAAATGAACACTTTGTTCAAAGATATTTTCAGTTAGTAGTTGAGAATTGACAATGTTTTTGGCTTTCCCTTTGGTATCATGATGAAGAAACCATCATAGTTTCCAACACTTGTGGGATTAAAATAAAACTTGCAAAGTGAAAAGATAATTATTTACAAAGCCTTTTTCTTGTGAAGCACCCATTGAGACTCGAACTCACTCGTGAAGGTTTGTTAGTCTAGCTAACCAAGATACCACTGGAAGCACCCCAATGTGAAAAAATAGTATCCGTTAAAGTTATCAATCAAAAAGTAGGTTACGAAATTCGACTATTTATGGAAATCCAGAAGATTTGATTGCTTATTTGTTTAGTTTCGTAAATTGTTGGTGTTGTATCTCATTTCATTTTTTCTTCTCTAACCCATTTAACTAGTCGGCATCTTCACTGTCTGCGAAGGCTACAAAGGAATTATTGAAGGACGGAAGAAAGGAGACGAAGATACCTGTTGGAGAAAATAGAATAAAAATAAAATTGAAAAAAAAAAAAAAGAAAAAACTCCCAGAAGCCCTTGACAGGAAGTGGGGCAACGCATGCGCGAAAAAAGCAACCTGTAGCGGTTTTGTTAGGCTGCGTGTTTTTATTATTCATCGAAAGGACAAAATGTCTTAAAATAAAGAACCAAACTACATAAATTTTGTGGAAGAATGATGAAAAGCATGTATTTACAAACGGCAAGAGAAATATGTCAAAAAAAAAAAAAATGTTTCTGCTAAAAAGTGTTCAAACGAAAAGTTCTGTTCATACGAAAGAGTTTGTTTTGGAACCTTTGACAAAAATAAGTGTGGAATATACAAAAGTGATCATCCTGCATTCAGTATATTTTTGGCGAAGTTACGTTCAGTGAACCGCAAGGATAGTAATAAATCTAAGTAGCTGGGAAATAGCAACAAAAGAAATATTATTTGTAGTAAGAATTACTTATACTTCAAAGACTGGAGGTGCCCGTGGTGTAGTCGTTATCGCCGTAGGAAATGAACACGGCGATACGAGTTCAAATCCTAGACGAGACTGATTGCATTTCACATAGCACTAATACCCTTGGGAAAGGTATGAATCCAATAATTCTCCCTCCAGCTATGGGTAAATAGTAGGACAGACTAGGTTCTTCAGCCATGGTTAGGCAACTAGTCTAGGAGAAGGAAAAACTCTGAATTCAAACCTGTTAAACTCCGCTTAAAAATAGACCTTGTGTCATATCCTGCCCGAGCGGAGGGGTTGGTAAATAGTACTTATACTTCAAAGTATGTAAAAATACGTACGTGCATGTGTTCGCTGATAGTTGTATGTTAGCGACTGAAGGATATGTGGTGTTTAAAGGTTTTTCGCGTCGAGGTCACCAATGTGGGGTTTAGTCAGTGGCTAAGGGCAAGGCTGTGTTGCCGTAAGATATCTGACTCCATATTTTGGTTATATTATTTTACCCCACGTTGACTGGCTGGCGCAATGCCTTGCCTAAAGAAAAGTCCCAAAAGAAATATACAAAAAGAAGAGATAGAAACAGATAAGAGACGAAAACATTTCTTCCATACTTTCCTTTATTTACTTGGTGAATGGACGAACCAACGCTACGTCCCAAGACGTAGCGTGGTGCCCAAAACACCAGACAGCAAAATCGGTGTTGTCGGTTCGACGTCACTACCCGAAAAAAAAGTCGGTTCACAGAAAACCTGAGTATTTATCTCTCTACACCGGCTCCAAATTCGCTACTACGACCGCTTCCCATTGGCTACTTTACTTTTTATTATTTTCTTTTTTTCTGGTTTTTAACCGGATGGATGAGTGGAGCCTTATGCGTGGCGACGCGTTTATACATTTTGTATCTGGCAGCCGACGAGTCAATATCCGGTTGGGAGTTTTACTGTTAATTCCTAAATCCCCACATATATTTAGTTAATTTCAACAGCCCAAAGTAACTGGCCAGGTACTTAGTTGTCTCGAGTTTTAAAGAAATTTGAAAGGAAAAAAATTGCAATATAAAGAAAATTTTAAAGGGAATAAAATTTGATATGAAGAGAGTGACACTAAAGCCAAATTTAGTATTTAACTGGGTAATGTTTTTAGGGGGCTTTAGTGTGCAATATTAAACGTTAAGTTCCGCAGCTTTCTAGTTTGGATACTGATTCGACAAGATAACACAGGCAATAGGGTTTTTTAAAAAAGAATTTTATATAAAGAAATAAGAAAGGAAGGGAAGTGTTACAAATTTTAGTGCAATTTGCGGGAACTTATCTGAGAGAAGGTCCGGGGAACAAAGTTTTTGAATTTGAGTATTTTTCTTTTCTTTTTAGATTTGTCGAAATGTTTCAGTTTACATTTAATTTCGATTCTTCTATAAAGTTCTTTTCAGCAGAATTCTGGGTTGAATTTTCTTTCTAAGTTTAACTTAGTAGAATTTCAGTAGTCGACTTTCGTTTAATTTTACTTTTATTTCTTGGGTAGCTTCTAGCATTTTAAAAATATTTATCGGCTATTCAAGAAGCGAGTGGCGAAACCTTTCTGTTGGCTATTTTTTCTGCCTTCAGTTTGGTCCCCGAATTCGTACTGAGGGTCCCAATAGCAGTTTTCGACAATAAGAGGAGGTAGCTTTTTGGTGCTGTATTGTCTGGGATTCCTTCTCCCTTTTCCACTCTGGCCAAATCAACTGTCGCACGTGGTCGGCTTGACCTTTTTTTCCCCTAGAAATGAATTTTTATAGTTGAAATTTAATTCTCACAGTCACTGCTATTGAGTTCAACATGGTCAGTGTCAAAGGTTCCTGTGCAAATGGTTGCTGGGCAGCCAGGCAAAAATATTTTATAAGATTTTTAAATTGAAAAGTGAATCAACTAGGATTTTTGTATTCTAGGCGGGAATCAACGTATAAGCCCAATAGTGGTTTTGGACTTATCGAAAATTTGGCTAGTTATAAAATTACGTCTCTTTGGATTCTAAATTTGCACAAAATTTAACTGTTTTTACTTCTGGTTGAGGTACAGAATTATGGTAAAATCTGTCCTGGCGAAAAGGAGAGATTCGCTCTCACTTAAGCGAGACCCTTCAGACTGAAAGGACTTTCTTCCACACGCCTGTTTGCCCCCCCCCCGGACTTCGCAATGCGAGTTATATCTGCTACAAGGAAGCTGATACGCCGAAGCAAGTATCATGAAAAGCATCTCACTTTAGACTTATCAAACATCGGCAACCATAACATTTTAACACATTGTCTGGGAAACGCGACCATTTCATTTAGATTCAGGAATTATTTCCTCACCCACAGAATGGTTGTTGAACTCAGAAATAAAATTAAAATATAAAAGCTATCTTGGCTTCCTTTCTTCTTTTCTTCAATAATTCCTTTGCAACATTCACAGACAAGAAGACTAGCTAATTAAGATGGGGTAAGAATAAACTAACGGAGTCAGATATCAATCACCAACAACGACCAAATCTTCTGTAGCCTCATATACCTTTTAAATTTCAACTTTATTTTTGGGTTTAATCCGGTTATTCGAGGAAATATCTACCTGGACCAAAAAAACAGTAGCATCCCCAAACAAAGCGTTGAAATGTACGAGTCGTTTACGGTGGGTGAAAAGTCCAAAGTCGGTGGTCATGTCCAGTGGGTATTTTTAATGATATATGTTTCGATGGTGTCGGCTTGCTATAGGCAAGTCATTTCTGGTAAATTATGAGTTTGAAGGTCTACTAGTAGTAGAGTGAGCCACAGCGGACACATAGTTTTCCCCACCAGCATCAAAAAAGAAGTTCGTCTTTCCAGTCCAAGTTCTTTTTCAAACAATCTAGTTTAGCATAAGTACACAGTTTAGATGTCAAAAACATTTCTATTCCAAGCTATTCAGTTTAGTCAAGAAAGTTAAATGGTTCCAAGTATTACAATGTATCACTAACAATTCAATTAAACATCAGTCATTCATTTAGAAACAGTTAGATGTCAAAACAGTTCTATTTCAAACAATTCAGTTTCGCATAAGTACGCAGTTTAAGTGGCAAAACCGTTCTATTTTAAACATGTCAGTTTAGCATAAGCATACAGTTTAGTTCTATTTGACCCATAGATAAGACCGTATCAGGTGCTACTACTCCAGGCCAAAGAGGACCAGGGAGCAATGGCAGTAAAAGAGTACTCCGCATTCCCCAAAGCTCCAGCCTTATTGGAGCCTTACCATCAGGTTTTTTAGAGTCATATCAAGGAAACTCGTTGGGAGAGTCTTACCCCTTTGCAAAGATGCAGTCGGTGTATTCTGTAGCCCCAGCTGACTGGGCCACACCTTTCGTGTAGGATTTGCTTTATAAAGACCTGACATTCAAACTTACTCATGTGTACTTGTCATTTGTCTAGTCCTCTGTCACTCTCAACATATATCAATGTTTGTGGGGTCGACGCATTTATTGACCTCGCAACAACCATATTTATATCTAGCCTGTGATTTGAGAAAAGTACATCAAAACCTAATGCAAATTTAATACCTCGCCTTTTAAAGTAAGACATATATCGATAAAGAATTATTTCTCTAACAGTCTAAAAGAAACGATATTTTCATTTATATCATAGTATTAAAAGCTCTTAAAACTTAAAAAAAAATTCTTTTAAGTTTAATATTTACATTTGGGGAAAATTTTCTTCCAACAGCGACCAATTCAAATTTTTTTCTTTATTTCATGCACACCTTCAGACTTTTGTCTTTCTATGATATTCAAAAAGTATGTATCACACATAGGTGTGTTGCAATTAAATTCGTAAATTGGCTGATGAAATGGGACGAGCTAAAAAATTCCCATGGTACACTTATAGACTGATGCACCGGAAGAGAGTGACCTCTGAACTGCATGACAGTTATTTCCGCTTGATGACGATTAAACATTCGATTTCAAAGATCGAGTGGGTGTCGAACGATTATATAATTCAGTTGAGTTCGACGAGCCAGTGGAGTTGCCAGTAGAGTTCCAGACAGTTGGAGACAAGGTGTGGTAGGGAAAGCCACACCCGACCGGGGGGGCCCTCGGGAACCCCGATGGAGTTTGGGGTCCAGAGAAGATGCTGATAAGATGCAGTAAAGAAAGCCAGCATCCAGCAGAGTGGGCCCTAGGCCTCCGGTTGAGCAGCCCTAGAGAACAAGAAAGACACAACGTGACGGTCATAACAGTCGGATCAAAATATTACAGTTTATGTTCGGTCTCCAGCTCCCTCTCACAAACCCCACACAACCTTTTCGAATCCTTGCAATAAAGTGAGAGGTAAAATTTTGTTAAAGAAGACTTCCTGCGTCTGTTTTTGTCACTGCGTCTTAATTATTGCGTCGTTGTGATGCTGTAGATGAGCATATAACATAATTGCAAGGAAAATGACACGAGTTCAAATCCAGGACGAGACTGATTGCATTTCACATAGCACTAATACCCTTGGGAAAGGTATTAATCCAATTATTCTCCCTCCAGCTATGGGTAAAATAGTAGGGCAGACTAGGTTCTTCAGCTTTGGTGAGGTAACTAGTCTAGGAGAAGGAAAACTCTGAATTCAAACCTGTTAAACTCCGCTTAAAAATTGATCTTGTGTCATATCCTACCCGAGCGGAGTGGGTGGTAAATATGATAATTGCAAGGAAAATTATAACGGACAAAATTTTTGAGTTAAAATGGAGGTGTCGGATGAACGCAACGCCATTTTAATTCGGAGAGCCATGAATGGACCGAAACCCATGCGCAGTCAGACCAAAGAATGCTTGGTCCGTCAGCATTCCCCTATTGGGACGCCTCAGGCGTCAAGCTATGACTTTAACCCTGTAAAGCAGGGAGAGCCAGCAAAGCGGGAAGTACCTTCAGGCACAGGCTCCTGAGACCAAGCGGATGTGACGAAACGCACTCGTGAGGATGCCATATTGCATTCGCCTAAGCCTGCACCTGTCAGTCAGCTGGTAGTGACTGAACTTAAGGTGTGGGGTGAACGCTATCTGACATCCCACCATGTCAGAATATGACACAAGACCGTTTTATGACGGGGGTCGCGCATGGATCGAGGCTCATGCGCTGCAAGTGCAAAATGTACTTGACCCCGTCGACATTCCTCTAATGAGACGCATCAGACACCAAGCAATAAACGTAGCCCTTCAAGCAAGTAAAATCTGGTGGGACGGCCCTCTGAGGCCAATTTTTGTCGGACAACTATAACCACTTGTCTCGAATGCCAGGTGTCCGCAAAGTGTATGGTGAATTGCCTTCAAGTCTGTGACTGCCTCTTTTTTTATAGCTCTACTGGGGAAAAATCGGCTCCAAAAGAATCGAGGATGGGGAGAGTATCTGATTGGTTGTAAAAAAAAATTTTTATTTGTGTTTATTTTTATATTTCAACTAGATAAATGCACCGAGCAAACTTGCGTAGCTTATGGGGATTAAAAAAAAAAAAAAAACAATAACATAAAAAAATAAAAACAAAATAAACAAATACAATAAAAGATTATTATCTCCCAGGAGTTCTCGGACAGGAAGCATGATTTGCGCATGCTTAAAAAAGATAGGCTTCCTGACGCCAAGAAGAAACTCTCGGTTCGATCTCTTTACATTGTCCTTCTAGATAGACAGCTTTTTCCAGGCTCGGGAAGAACGTTCCCCACCAGAAAATAGTTGTAGACTCGTGGAATAAAAGTTAAGTTTTAAAGTATCCCTGCCTTTGTTTTCTTCCATTCTAAGTTCATTTACAACTCCGGTCAAAAATAAGAGGACGACGAGTGAATGGTGTAAGAAGAACAAAGGAGTCAAACACAAGAAATTCAGAATCATCCCAATAGATTGCCCAGTCGGCTGGGGCTGTAGAATACACTGACTGCACTTCTGCAGAGGGGTAAGACCCCTCCCCCAACGAGTGTCCTGGATATCACACTAAACAATCTGATGGTGAGGTTCCAGCAGGGTTGAAGCTTTGGGGAATGCGGAGTACCCCTTCATTGTCATCGCCCCCTGGTCCACTCTGGCCCGGAGTGGTTGCACCTGATAGGGCCCTATCTATGGGTTAAATAGAACTAACGGTATATTTATGCTAAACTGAATTGTTTGAGTAAACTGAATAGTTTGAAATAGAAATGTTTTGACAATTAAACCGTACTTATGCTTAACTGAATTAAACTGCGTGCTTATGCTTAACTGAATTATTTGAAATAGAACTGTTTTTCGACATTAAAACTGTATTTACACTTGACTGAATTGTTACATATAACTGCTTGAATAGTTTGAAATAGAAATGTTTTTGACAATTAAACTGTGTACTTATGCTAGACTGAATTGTTTTAAATAGAACAGAATATTTACATAAAAATGGATTTGGCGTTAAATAACCTACAAAGGTTGATATGACATAAAACCCAACAAACCAACCAACCATCCCGATAGAACCCAACAATTCACTGACCACCGACAACCTAGAACACAAATAAATAGCAATATCTTCTATGCCCCATAAACGACGTGTTTTGGTGGGTTATTTGTTTAGTTGATTCGTAGTCATCTGTGTCGGTGTTGGTTAATTGCTTGGTTCTATGGGGATGGCTTTGAGCTTTGTATCTGACTCCTTTTACTTCTTTATAACTCATTTAACTTGTCTTCATTGTCTGTGGAAGGCTGCAAAAGAATTAAAAAGTATCCTCATCTCTTTCCTTCCTTCCTTAAATTCTTTTGCAGCCTTCCATAGACAATGAAGACAACAAGGTTATCCAGTGGGTATTTTCAGTTAGGTATTTTTAGCAGAAGCGGCTTGTTAGAAGTTTTAAGTTAACACAGATAGTTTTAAGTATTGCTATTTATTGTTTGCACATTGTTAAATAATTTCAAGTATTGCTATTCAACACTTATAATTTCAGTTTACATAATTTATGTGGGTGACCTCGTGGGGTAATGATTAAAGCGATGGACTGCGGAATCGTAGTAAGCGAATTCGTACTCCAGTAGCGCTAATACGTTCACTTTCGGGCAAATACCCTTGGGAAAGGTATGAACCCCCTTATCCTCCCAGCTATGGGTTAAGTAGTACCACTACTGTTCTTCTAGGAGAATGTCTTTGGCATTAAATAACCTACAAAGGTTGATATGCCATTAAACAAAGAAACCAAACCAAACCAAACATAATTCATTCGCTTGCACACAGTTAAATGGTTTCAAGAATTGTAAATGATTGAAAAGTTCTATTTGACCATAGATGAACTTTTACAGGTACTGCGACTCTAGGCCAGAGTGGAGCTTGGGGTAATGGCAATGAAGAGGTACTCCACATTCCCCAAAGTTCCCGGACTGGAGTCTCACTAACACATTATTAGTTTTATATCCAAGATAGTCGTCGGTGGAGTGTTCTTATTCCTTTGCAGAGAAGCAGTTGGCGTATTTTAGAGCCCCAGCCGATTGGGCTCCCGTGTGACATTATTGGTTAATTGAGGGTTAGATAACAAACGAAGTAAAGTAACTCTGTATAGAAAGGTTGGTTGGTTGGTTGGTTGGTTGGGTTTTTATGGCATACCTACTTACCTACTTAACGCCAAATCCATTTTTAAACAAATAAACAGTTTTATTTCAAACAATTCAGTATAGCATTAGCACCCTGTTTAATTGTCAAAAATATTTCTATTTCACAACAGCCAATGAGACCTCCTGAATCCAGACTTTGAGCCGACTAGTGTCACTAACAAAGTCAAAACACACCGGGGAGGAATAAACCAACTTTGCATGGCTGAATATTTCTTATATCATCATCATGATCATGTTACGCTATCAGCGTGGATATCCCTGGCCATCTCTCGCCACCCCTCCCTATCGTCCATTGCTTCTGGCAGGTTCTCAGGGCTACATCCCGTATCGGCACAGAGCTGCTGTATGTAGATTCGAGCTGGTCGTCCTGCCTTTGCTCGTCCATGTGAAGGGGTCCACATGAGTACATCACTTATGAGCTCGTCCCTACATCTCCAGCAGTGTCCCGCATGCCTGGTTCGTCTAATTTTGATAGTTTTCGTGATGGTGGTTGATTGCAATTTCTTATGCAAAATTCTTATATTTTACGTTGGAGTCAACTTTTTGAATTATATAACTTTTTCTCCCGAACTGTTCATAAGTCACACCATCCCTTTTCAAGTTCGAATCTTCATCCTCTGCAACAAATCCCCAACGTGGGAGAAGACTGTATGGTCCAGCCAGTTAGGAGGGAAGACAGCTGAATTGATCACCTTTAAAGGCCCCACATTGTGAGTCGGCACCTGAGTGAGACCACGTGAGCAGTTAGCACCTTATCGTTATAACGGTCAGAGCGTTGAGGTGTTGTGGGGACAGACCAGACGCATCGACGAACGATCAGCGGATGGAAAAAGGGTTATAACAAAGGGTTAAAACAAAGGAAAGCAAAAACTCGTATGTTAAAAAAGGTGACAGCAATACCCATCGTAGTCGGTGCACTCAAAACAATTCCCAAGAACCTTGAACAAAGAATGGGCAAACTAGAAATCCGAGGAAGAATTGAGACTGTCCTGACCACAGAACAGCTGAGATCGGTAAGAATACTTAGAAGAGTCCTGGAGAGTTGCGGAGACTTGCTGTCATTCGAACTCTCGTGAAAACTGCTAATGTGAAATGGAATAAGTGATCTGAATCCACACCCATGACGAGGCTACTTGCATTTCTCTTCGCGCTAAAGCCCTTGTGGAAGGCATGAATCTACGTGTTCTCTCTCCAGCTATGGGAAAATAGGAGGGAAGATTAGGTTCCTGAGCCATAGTTAGGCAATCAATTTAGGAGAAGGAAAACTCAGAATTCAGAACAGCTTTACAGCGCTTTGACTTCCCCCACATCCCAAAAAATGACAGTGTCATATCCTGTCCACGCTGGATGGGTTGGCTATGAGTGTGAAAAACTCGAAACGAGTAAAATAATACAAGAATTTATATATATATATATATATATATATATATATATATATATATATATGAAACGTCACTTGCATTGCGACTCAGTCTTCTTCTTTCCTCGTGAATCCATTTTGAAAGCCGAGAATACGAAGCCTACTAAATACATTGGATTGTCGGGACGTTTTCTTTTCTGTTTAACCCAACTGGCCTTTGGGACGATAGGCGTCAACAGTAACCTGGCAAGAATTGTGATCACGAAAAGGACCCATTCAGATGTCTCATAACCAAAGAGAACTTTTTTTTTTTTTTAAGAAAGAGACCAACCCTTGACACTGCGATGGAACCGAGAGGTTATTTCTCTATTTCTCTATTTAGAAGAAATAAAGCAAAAAAAAAAAAAAAAATAGACCAAGCATTTTTATCTTATTCTTTCATACTTCAAAAAATGAGCTTTGATAAGCCTTCAATAAAGATACGAGATTCGAAACAGAGGAAAAAGGTTACTGACGTCATATCTTCGTACTGACGTCATAGGCAAAGGAGCACATTTTTTGTCGTGTTTCTACGTAGCTAAACTTCGTATAACAGTATTCGTTGCTCAAAGAAGAAGAGCAGCCTTGACATCAGCCAGCGCGATGGAAATCCCAGAATCTGAGGATCATGATAGCATGATTTTCACCGTCTCGCCATCAACCAGCTCGTCGGACTTATCCGACAGTGCCAGTGAATATAGTTGCTGCAGCGACCAAGAACTTTTCACGGCCAACTGTGTCGACTCAGAGACAACGTCTAGAATAAATAGTGCAGATATGGAGACGAAGAAACCGTACGCGGCCCGCCATGTCTGTACGGAGACCATGGCAACAGCAGCGGTAGCAGCAGCAGCGGCGGCAGCGGCAGCGGGAGCCGCAGGGTCAGTAGTAGCCACAAACGTTGAGGCTTGTACCAGGTTCGGTGCTCTGTGCCAAAGAGGTTATCAAGGACCTGGCTTTGACAAACATGTCCGTGAAAAGAATACCACAAGTGCCGGTAATTTGCAGCCGTCAGACACACCTTTTGTTTATCCGACCCCCCAGAGGACGTTTTTACCTCAGCGTTCCGACAAAGATGAGGACGAAATTAGCGAACAAGTCCAAAAACTGCAGGAATCGTTACAGGAAGTCCGTAAGTCGAATCTCATAAAGCGTAAACAGTTGTTTTGGCATGCTCTCAAAGATTACCAGTTGGCTAAACTGAATTGGGAGGAACAGGGTTCGATACTGGCCAACTGTATGTCTCTTGTGGGCGGCAAGGCAGAAAAGACGTCGGCCATGTTGGATTTAGCAAAGCATCTTATCTTACTGAATATCAAAACGAAAACGGCGCAGTTACTGTATAAAGTGCAGAAAAACGCGGCAAAATACAAGCGGATAGATGAGGCAATGGTGCAACATTTTAAAAGATGCTGCAGTGGCGAGGTGTGCCGCCGGCTGATTGAGTTATGGCGGGCCGAGACGTTTGCCGAGGAAAGGATATCATGGCTCACTTGGAACTTCAAGAAAGAGTCCTACATTAATAACGGTGACAGGTTTGCCCATTTCGTGTACGGCATCAAAGAGCCGGCAAAGTATTCGAGAAGCGGCAAGCAAGAGGCAGCTTTCCAGGACACGACATATGGGGCGAAGGGTGTCCCTCTAAGATGTTCATCGACGGACAGCCCACTTTCTGTTTCTTCGGAGTCGATTGGACTTGGAAGTGACTCCGGTCGCCCCATAATGAATTACGGACGGGGAGACTACAAGGATTTTCCTCCACCCCTATAGCGACTGGGGTCATTTAAAAAAAAAAAAGAAAAAAAAGGAAGAAAGGCATCGTGTTTTTCAAAAGTGATTTTTTTCTTTGATTGTTTATGCGTGATGTAATTGCACGTATTTTCTTAATTTGACTTAGTCTGGCACAAGGCTGCAAAAATGGAGTACTCACGTGCAGTGGCTTTAAAAAATTGTATCAGCCATATTTTAATATATTTTTCAGCTTTGCTAAGTTTGATTCAAGACTACATAAATGTCGCACTAGGTGATCATGAAAATTTCCATCTTTCAATTGTAGCCTCTATGTAAATAAAAAGAAAAAAAAAAGAAAATGAAGTAGAAATTTGAGATGATATGAGGCTGTATTTTTATTAATATAACTACGTATATGAACACACACACGCACACACACACACACACACACACACACATATATATATATATATATAAACTAAAAATATTATAAAATAAATATAGATATATAAACTAAAATGATCATTTGAAATAGTATCACTGTTGGAGTGGGGAGTCCCGGTGGTGTTGTGGCTAACGTACAGTGTAGTGACATCGTAGTAGGCGAGTCCAAACTTCATTCTCTTTCGGATTAATGTCCTTCGGAAAGGTATGAACTCCTCCCCCTGTAATGGGTTAAATAGCACCACTACTGTTCTGCGAGGGTGGGTTTGGCATTAAGTAATCCACGAAGGTTAAAATGCCGTTAAACCAAATACAAAACTGAACCACTGTGTCACTGTTACTTTATTGAAGGATTCGTAAGTAAGTAAAGTTGGTGACTTTAGTCGAAGGTGATCCGAAGGCTCTCTTATCAATAGCTACTACACCGAGGTGTAGGGGAGGGCGCTACTCCATTCCCAGGATTGCTTCACTTTACCCTTGATCCTCACCTTATAATGCTGGGTGCCAAGCAAGGTGGCATCAAGTAACATTTTTTTTCAGTCTTTGGTATAACTCGACCTGGGATTAAACCCCGGTGTTCCGGACCATTGGCGAACACTCTACTCATTAGGCCATTAGGTTGTCCAGGCAGACTAAATTTAGTTCAGGGTCATAATATTGAAGTATAGTGAGAAACAAATTCACTACTACGCTAATATAAAGATTAAAGCCATTCTCAATCCAATTTGCAATTGAATTTTGATTTTGTGGGATGGCGTTCAATGCGAACACCCTCTCTTATCTACACGCGTATACTTTTAAATTACACGCACCAATTAGTGAACTGAGTAACGAAATTAATTCTTAGCACTCCAGCTTTCCTTATGACAACTTCATCACGACACCTGTCCCAGCCAACTGCTCTCCACCATGTTCTCTGTTCTACGAGACAAGCGTGCTAACAATCACTATAGATATTATCCAAGCAAAGATTTTTTTTTCTAGTAAAAGGTTGAATGAAATCAATAAGAACCAAAATCACAACCGACTCTGGTCGCTGGTCACGGCTCTACGAGTGGCATCTCGTATATAAATTTATAGTGATAATTTGTGGAATGAAGTCAGATTTCTTACGAGGTCAGATTTCGTCGTATAAAACTCGAACTTATTCGCTCGTTAACCATCACTCTTGTAAAGATGTTCCTGAAGATATTTACGTAGCTTAGCTTAGCTTACAACGAAGCCTGGAGTGTTCGGTCTACACTAGTTGAACCACATATATATAGGGTTCAACTAGTCTAGACCGAACACACCAATGTGAGAAATGATTTTTCAAGGCTAGCTTTAGAACCATTTTTCGACGGAGAAACATCCTCACACACACACACACACACACACACACACACACACACACACACACATATATATATATATATATATATATAATTCCTGTATGACCAAGCGTGAGTCTACCTGGGTTTCACCAAAAGAGTCTTCAGGATGGCTCTAGTGAAGTGGGTTAGGATAAAATACATTGTATCGGTTATATATATATATATATATATATATATATATATATATATATATATATATATATAGTGTTATTCGGTTCAGTTAAACCGGAGTTGGGAGTAATTCCATCAGGATAAAAAAAACATTCAACAGTGAACATTTAAATTGTGTGTGTGTGTGTGTGTGTGTGTGTGTGTGTGTGTGTGTAACTCAAGAAGAAAACTCCAACCAATTTAAATGGTCATTTTAAATTTATTTCGGCGAAGAGTATTATTATACTTTTCGTCTCTGCAGATAACTTACACGCTTTATTTGAGGGTGAAAAACAGCAAATATGGAGGAATACAGTATATATATATATATATATATATATATATATATATATATATATATATATATATATGTATACTGTAATCCTTTACCCCTCATGGATTTTCCTTTAGTTATGATCCCATGCTGACTTCCTTTAGTACAAAATCGGTTGTCACAGAGAAAACATTCTTAATACCATGCACTCGCTTTTAAAAGCAATATTTAAATTCTCTACGTACCACAAGAACTTTATATATATATATATATATATATATATATATATATATATATATATATATATCATCATCATCATCATCATCATGTCGTGCTGGTAGCACGGATATCCCCGACCCTGTCTCGCCACTTTTCCCTATCGTTCATCGCCTCTGGCAGGTCTTTTGGACTACATCCCGTATCCTCACATAGTTGCTGAATGTATGTTCGTGCTGGTCGTCCTGCTTTTGATCGGCCATATGTGGGGATCCATAAGAGTACATCACTTATGAGTTCGTCCCTACTTCTCTAACAGTGTCCTGCATGTCTGGTTCGTCTAACTTGAATAGTTTTCGTGATAGGTGGCAGGTGGCCGTACAGTTGGTGTCTTGTGGGGTGTTGCCGCCAGGACTTGTTCAAGATTGCTCGCCGCTTTCTTGTGTAATTGCCGTCTAGCTTCTTCTCCAGCCGTTTTGTTAGAGTCCATGTAGTGCATCCATAGAGCAGTATCGATGAGACCACTGCCTGGAAGAAACTGCGTTTCATTTTATCGGTTAGGTCTGATTTCCATATAATCGATAGCCTATTGATAGCTGTCCATGCCTTCGTTAAACTCGTGTCGATGTCTTTTTCGGTTGATGAGACGCTGCTTCCTAGGTAAGTGAATTTGTCTACTAGTTTAAGAGGGGTTCCGTCTAGAGTGGAGATGTCACCCGTTTGATTATAGCACATATATTCCGTTTTGTGTGCATTGACATCGAGGCCTACGCCTGCGGCTGCTCGTTCCAAACTATGCAGTAGTGTTTCGAAATATATATATATATATATATATATATATCGTGGGGGGGGTAGAATTTATTGCTAAAACCGTTTTAAATCAGTAAAATACTGTGCTCCATGCACAAAATGAACGGCTAAATTATGATCTGTTCAACATTTAAGATAAAATGAAATATGGCAAAAACTCACAATTTAGAGTTTCTCTGGGACATCTTCAGGTGAGTTTTACTCGGACATCTTCAGGTGAGTTTGTATCAATACGTCTATATATATATATGTATATATATATATATATATATATATATATATATATATATATATATATATATATATGATAATTATATTAGCATGTTCGTAAAGTAATTACGTTTTACCAGAGAATATAAAGGCAGATGTAAGTTGAATTAATTTAGATATTGTCATAAAAATTGTAATCTGTTTCACTTTCCAAGATTGTAGCCCCCCCCCAAAAAAAACCTCCCAGCTATGGGTTAAATATTACCACTACTGTTCTAGGAGAATGGCTTTGGCATTAAATAACCTACAAAAGACTTGATATGCCATTAAACAAAGAAACCAAACCAAAGAAAAAACCAAGAAAATTTAAGTTCGTTCGGATGGGAGATTCTTTCTCATCCTCCATACTCATCAGATTTCCTTTTGTTATATTTTCATGAGTGGCAGAACATTCAAAAACAAAGAAGTTGAAAATGGTATTTCAAAACATTTTTCGAGGAAAATACTAGATCCTAGATTTCTTTAAACGTAGAATGAAAAATATCGTTTGGTTTCTTTGTTTAATGACATATCAACCTTCGTAGGTTAATTAATGACAAATACATTCTCGCAGAATAATAATAGGGGTATTATTTAATCCAAAGCTAGGGAGATAAGAAGTTTATACTTTTCCCAAGGGTATCAGTCCGAAAGCACCCAGTGGGGTTCAAACTCGCTTACTACTGGATTATTACTTTAGCCACTACGTTACGGGGACTCTCCTCCTAGCTTATGAATTTATTTGGATGGGTTGGGTAGATGTTAAGCCTAGGAGGAGTGTATTTCAAATTAATTGTGACTGCTTGGTTTGTTTGTTTGAAGTTGTTTGTTGTTGAAGTGACACATAAGTGTTTATGTGTCACTTCAAGTCTATCTAGCCTATTTCATGGCGATGTCATTAAGCTTCATGTAAAATACATTTGGCGCCAGTGTTTGTAAAGGTTTTTTTTTTTAAATTTTGCTCGTGCGTTTTCATTATTGTTGTAATGGTATTTATATTTATTCAATTGTTTCTATAACGTTTGCCTTTACATCTCTGTGAAAATCACGATCATTTGAGCGAAAATGCTGTTCTACAAGTACTAGTTTATTTTAATCTATATATTTGATTCGTTGTCTGATTATCTTGTCAATGTATATATTGAAAAGTTTTGTAAATTTATCATGAGACATAGGAATATGTAAAAGGCAGAATATGCAAACATACTGAATTCATAGTTTTTTTTGTAATAGATATATGAATTTGATACATGCAGATTTTTTCCTTTCACACACACACACACACACACACACACACACACACACACACACACACACACACACACACATACACATACACAAACACACACACACATCTATCTGAGGATCGTTTTTTCTTTAAGGTTTTACAATTTAATTTTTTTTTCATATTGTTTTACATTCAGAGTATCATGTGCTTTTTTATTAATTTTTTCTTTTGCAATTTATTATTTTTGAAACACACACACACACACACACACACACACACACACACACACACACACACACACACACACACACACACACACACACGAGGAGCATTCAATAAAAAGCAAAATAATATTTTCAGAATTTTTTTTCCATAAATGTGAACTCCGCTTTGTTTGGAATTATTTCAATCTTGCTAAGCAAAAAAAAAAAAACAAAAAAAACAAAAAAAAAAAAAAACTGTTTTGAAGCAATGCAAAATGTCAATAAAATGCCGGGATGCATCTTAATTTGGCATTCCCACAATGTGACGGAAAACTAAGTCTGTCGGTACCGTTAGGATACTGTAAGGGTTCTCTGGGTGAGGAGGAATGATCTATGGGGCGTTGATGAGTTTTTATTCATTCATTGGCAAAGGTTGTCCGTGTCGGTGAATTGTTGGGTTCTAATGGGATGATTTTGAGTTTCGTATCTGACGCTTTTTTCTTCTTCTTACCCCATTCATTTGTCTTTTTTGTCTGAGGAAAGCTGCAAGAGAAGTGAGGACGGAAGGAAAGAGACGAGGATACTTTTATATTCAAAACTTTATTTTGTGGTTCACGAGTATTCTGTAGCGTAGACATTTTTCTGAACCAGTAGAAGTAGTAGTGTTTCCCAGACAAGGTGCCGAAATATAATAGAGTCATTCTTAGTGAGTTGTAGGTTTGGAATTTGTCCAGTAAGTGTGTTGGGTGAGATGGCTACTAGCAGGAGACACGGCTGGTGCTAAGCCCTGGACTTGGTAAGCACGTATGCTACCTTGCTAGCAGCAAAGGGAAAAGGGTTCTTTTGATAGCAGTGGTAACAGCTTAATGATAAAATTCCTCTTTTGGCATGCGCGGATTTTGCTTCCTGTCAGAGGCTTCATGGAAAACTGATACATTTTTTAAATTAATATTAAAATTTTTTTTTTAACTGATCCTCACATATGCTTTTACTCCGAAGCCAAAAGTTTGTTGGCCCGCACAACTTTTTTACAGTATACCTATAATTACAGTATATATATATATATATATATATATATATATAATTGCAGTATATATATATATATATATATATATATATATATATATATATATATATAATTACAGTTATATACAAGCATCAATTACAAGTCTGTTTTCCTATGTCTAGCTTGTAAGTTACTCCATTGCAGATTTCCAATTTTCTACTATTTTTTTGTTTATTCAGCCTTTTTATAATAATTTTCAGCCATGTTAACGGGGCTTAGCATATACTGACTGTATCACTTGTAAAGGGACTAAGATCCCTTCCACCAAAAAAAAAAAAAAAAAAGAAAAAAAAAGAAGTTATCCTAAATATTACAAGTCCCTAAAAATTACCCAAAACTTCATCTGTTGTTGAAGCTCCTGTTCTGGAGATCTAGTGAGTGTAGAATCACACTGACATCGCTATTATTCCCAGGTAAATTGTGACCCGGAGTGTTAATACCTGTCAGGGTCCTATATATAGTTTAAATAAATCTATTCGAAAGTTATTAGTATCGGATAGGAATACTTGAAACCACAAAACTCTATGCAAAAGAAAAAGAACTTTTAAACTACGATACATTTCTGGAGATCTGGTTTGTTTTGTTTTGGTTTTATGGCATATCAACCATTGTTGGTTATTTAATGTCAAATCGGGTTTATTCCTATATATTAGATATATATGATTTGTAAACATAAGTCAACAAAGTTAAATAGTTCCAAGTATTGCTATGTATCACTTACATCAGTCATTTGTTTACCCCCTGTTAATGATCAAACTGTTCTATTTCAAACTATTCAGTTTAGCATCGGTCAAAGTTAAATGGTTCCAAGTATTGCTATGTATCACTTACATCAGTCATTTGTTTACCCCCTGTTAATGATCAAACTGTTCTATTTCAAACTATTCAGTTTAGCATCGGTCAAAGTTAAATAGTTCCAAGTATTGCTATGTATCACTTACATCTGTCATTTGTTTACACCCTGTTAATGATCAAACTGTTCTATTTCAAACTATTCAGTTTAGCATCGGTCAAAGTTAAATAGTTCCAAGTATTGCTATGTATCACTTACATCTGTCATTTGTTTACACCCTGTTAATGATCAAACTGTTCTATTTCAAACTATTCAGTTTAGCATCGGTCAAAGTTAAATAGTTCCAAGTATTGCTATGTATCACTAACAATTCAATTAAACATCTGTCATTTATTTACACACAGTTAAAGGATTAAACTGTTCTATTTCAAACTATTCAGTCTAGCATAATTCATTTGTTTACACACAGTTTAAATGTCAAACTGTTCTATTTGACCCATAGATAGGACTCTGTAAGGTGCTACTACTCCGAGCCAAAGTTGAACTGGGAGTAATGGCAATGAAGAGGTAGTTTGCATTCCCCAAAGCTCCTACATTATTAGAGCCTCACCATCAGATTGTTTAGTATCGTATCCAGGACACATGTTGGAGGAGGGTCTTACCCTCCTGCAGAGATGCAGTCGGTGTATTCTACAGTCACAGCCGACTGAGCTGGGAGATCTGGGGAGTGTAGAGTCACCCCTTCATTGCCATTACTCCCAGGTCCACTCTGATCCTGAGTGTTAGTACCTGTTAGGCTCCGATCTATGAGTCAAATATATCAGTTTAAAAATTATTCGTATTGAATAGGAACAAAAAAAAATTAAAAGAAAATATCTGCATAAAAAATATAAATATGAATGCATAATAAAGCGATCCCCTAACCTCTTGGCATAAAATAACCCTAGACAGGTTGATAATAATGTTAATTTCAATCAAACAATTTAAAGATGAAATTACCACAACGAAAATATCTGGAGACATTCAAAATTTTGTGTCGCCCTCATGGCGTAGGTCAGAATACACTGAATGTATCCTTTGCAGAGAGGTAAGATCTCACCCCTACTCAAAACGGGGGTGGGGTCCTGGCTATGACACTAAATAGTATCTGATGGTGAGGCTCCACTTCTAGACCTCTGGGGAGTGTAGACTACTGTCATATGTGATGTTATTCTTTCCACTCGAACAACATAGAGTAATATTTTTAGTTATATATATATATATATATGGTAAATGGTAGATCTTGGTGAATCTGCCAAGATGATAAAAATAAGTGGAAAAGTGGATAACTCAAACACTGACAACGGGTTTACTGGTAATATTTCGTTCTCTATTCACAGAACTTCTTCACAGTACACATTTTTTGAGTTTTTCTACATTTTAGCAATTTGAGGAAGTTTTGTGAATAAAGAACGAAATATTACCAGTAAATTCGTTGTAAGTGTTTGATTTATCCACTTTTCCGCTTTTTTTATCATATATATATATATATATATATATATATATATACGAATTTCTATAAGTTTTTTTTACACACATGCTAACATTAAAACAGTCAAGATTAATATGGTGATTAATGTGCCATGTGTATCATTTGTACTCATAGGATATTTAACGTGCATAAAAGTTTTAAAAGTCAGATTTTAATAAATAACCGTTGCATGTTATTCATTTGTAATTGTTGCTCAGTCGGCTGGAGCTGTAGAATACACCAACTGCATCACTGCAGAGGGCTAAGACCCCTATCCGCCCAACGAGTGTCCTGTTTATGACACGAAACAATCTGATGGCGAGGTTCTAGTATTGCTAGAGCTTTGGGAAATACAGAGTACTCCTTTATTGCCATCGCTCCCAGGTCCACTGTAGCTCGGAGTAGTAGCACCTGATAGGGTCCTATATATGGGTCAAATAAAACTAAACTGTGTACTTATGCTAA
The DNA here is from genome assembly GCA_963585895.1 of Sepioteuthis lessoniana. Taxonomy (NCBI): domain Eukaryota; kingdom Metazoa; phylum Mollusca; class Cephalopoda; order Myopsida; family Loliginidae; genus Sepioteuthis; species Sepioteuthis lessoniana. The sequence continues at coordinate 86,206,882 of OY757913.1, read as the reverse complement.
ACTCAATTGTTTAAAATGTAACTGTTTTTACATTTAACTGTGTGTAAAGAAATGTATGATGTTTAATTGAACTGTTAGCGATACATAGCAATAATTGGAACTTTGTTGACATGCTAAACTAAATTGTTTGAAATAGAACTGTTTTTATGTATAAAAATTGATTTGGTATTAATAATTTACAATGGTTGATGTGCTATACAACCAAACCAAACCAACCAACCAACAAACAAACAAACAAACAAACAAACCAAATCATTTGTAATTCCATTGTTTTATTTTCATACATGTTAACAATAGTTTTATGAGAGTCATTAAAAAAGAAATAAAACTTTTTAAATGTTCTTTTATTCTATTCTTATTGATCAAATCATACTTTTCTAAAGGGTATGAGTGTGAAATCGAACGCAAACTACCTCGTTCAAAATTTGAATTTGGTTCGCGGATTTCATTCCCTTCTGTTAGTCAAATAGGTTTGTTTAAAAATTATTAGTATTAGATTGAAATGCTTGAAACTTTATAAACAAAGCATTATCATTATTAGATCGGAATAGTTACTTGGAACTTTATAAGTGGTTAAACCCCGCCACTGACTTCGGCACTAAATAACCCATTAGGGTTTATCTAAACAAACAAACCAAAGCCGTGATAAAAAAAAACAACTCACACAAAAAACAAAACAAAACAAAACAAAAAATCCACAAAAAACAAACAAACAATAAACAAAGATAAGATAAAATAAAACAAGTCTTTATGACGGATATATACTTTCGGTAATGCGTCATATAGAGACTAGCGGAAGTACCCGGTCCATGACCGGACTAAAAGGATTTTAGGAACACCAGTGAATTAGATATAAAGTTGAAAGAGAGGAGTAAGGTAAGAATAAAAAATGTATCCTTATTTGTCATTGAAAGATTTTGCCTTGTCATTTAAATGAAAAGTATACTTTTATTTTATGAATTTTTTCTTTTTTCTCAAATTCTTTTTTAGTTTACATTTATGATAATATACAGAGTGGAACGATAAAATTGACGACATGATTCCATTTCCGTTTAATGAAAACCGTTTTTTTTTTTTTTTTGTTGCAGACCACCTACTAGTTAGCCAGTTGTGTACAAATCCTAAGAGCGATAGGAGCCTTCTATCATGTCTGAAAGTGGCACAATGTTCAACGAGCGAGATCGGAGATGCGCCGCTGTACTCATGCTCTCTACCGATCCAAGTTATGACAACAGGACCATTGCCAACACCCTCAAAATGCAAATCTGGATTGCTACGAATAACAGGGACGTGCACAGGGTGATGAAAACAAAGTTTCCGGCTACGGTTAAGGTCTTTGGTGTGGTTTCAAGTGAGGGCCACATCATGCCACCTCACATCTTCGAAGTCGGCTTGAAAGTCAACACCAAAGTGTACCTGGATGTGCTGAAGAGTGTGGTGATCCCCTGGTGCAATCGGGTGGCCGGCGGCAGACCCTGGGTCTGGCAGCAGGACTCGGCGCCGGCCCACAAGTCCAAAGAGACCCAGGCTTGGCTTCACAAGGAATGCTACGACTTTGTACCTTTTCTCACTGGCTTCCCTCCTCCCCCGACCTGAACCCGCTGGACTACTTCGTTTGGTCATACGTCGAGAACATCACCAACATGACCTCCCACAACACCAAAGCCAGCCTGATCGCCGCCATCCGCCGTGTATTCGCCGAGTTCCCGCCGGCGCTTGTGGAATGGCATGCTCCCAGTTCCGGATCCGTATCGAGGCGGTGATTGAGGCTGAAGGCGGCTACATTAAATAGATGAAAGCTCTACTACATAATCAAGTTACCTGAATTGATTTTTTCAATAAAAGTTTTAAAATAAAGCTGTAGTGTGGTTTTCTTTAGGACGACAATTTTATCGTTCCACTTTGTGTAAAAATATATAACTCTATGTTAATGAAAGGTTTAAAATATTTTTATGATGTTTTCTTTTTATTTTTGGCCTCCTATGAATATTAATTTTTTACAATTTGTGTTCAGTTACAGAACAATAATCAATAATTTTCGAAAAAGCATCATAGTTTTAATTCAAACTTTAATTTTCTTTTCATAAACTTTAAGATAAAAGAATCTATGAATTCACGTATTTAAAATATTCTTTTATTTTAGGATTTTTTAAAGTTACTTTTAAGATTTTATTTTAAATGATGAAATCCTATACTCATGAGTGATTTGAAACATTATTATTATTATTATTATTATTATTATTATTATTATTATTATTTTTCTAATCACTTATGAAGTGATGTACTCCTATGGACCGCCACATATGGCCGATCCAAAGCAGAACGACCCGCTCGAACATACGTACAGCAGCTATGTGAGGATACGGGATGTAGGCCGGAAGACCTGCCAGAGGCGATGAACGATAGGGAGAAGTGGCGAGAGAGGTCAGGGATATCCGTGCTGGTGGCACGACATGATGATGATGATGATTTTTCTAAACACTTAAAAAATATAGCAAAAATTCAAACAAACCAACACAAATGTAACTCTAGTGTTATAATCACAACGTTTCGGCCGATATGTCTTTCGGCCTTCTTCAGGTGTTTTAGATCGAACTCGGGAGTCCATACAGAATTTCGAACTGAACCCTTTATTTGAACCACTGGGGTAGACTGTTTCAATTCTGTTAAATATGACCAGGTACAAGTGTTGAGTTATAGTAAGTATTCCTTGTTGGTTATACCTGTTGTTGGGATTGAACCTGTATCCTCCAGATGATTTCACTCAGAAACACCTTCCAACCGAACATCTTAGCCACTGCGCCATGTATCCGGCAAAATCATGGTTAACAGAATTTTGATAGTCCACCCTTGTGGTTAGTTCGAGATTTTATGTGGACTCCAGAGTTCGACATGAAACACCTGAAGAAGGCCGAAGGACATAACGGCCGAAACGTTGTGATTATAAAGATATAGATGAGGTCAATAGTCCGAATATTCCTAGTAATAACAGTTATCAAGCTTCATCTAAGAAATTTAGACAAATGTGACTCCTTTGTATGCATAGATGGAAAATATGTGTTATAGATATGGAAAATATGCGTCATATAGATATGAAAAATATGTGTCATATAGATATGGAAAATACCAATAGCAAATATGTGCCAATTGTAACGATGAGAATGGCTGTTCATTGCAATGATTTTTAAAAGCATATCACTTCGTACTGATGCATTTTGGGAAGGCATGAATACATCTATTCTATTTTTGGCAATGCGTAAATAATAGAACAAGGGAAACTCTGAATTCAAACTAACTTTACTCCTCTTAAAATTGTCCTTGTGTCATATCCAACCCGTGTTGGAAGTTTTGGATAAATACATAAATCATTTTGCGATCTGAAACCGATGTAACGTTTTCTTTTTCTTTTTTTGTTCATTTTGGGATTTTAAAAAAGTTATCAACTGTTAAAAAGCCTGAGAGTGGGAGAGGAGAAAGGAGTAGGTAATTGTCGAAATAGAAATGAAAGATTAGATTAGAGAAATATAAAAAGAGAATGATAGATAAAGGGAAGAAAAAAGAGTATATATATATATATATATATATATAGTATTATTCGGTCCAGTTAAACCAGAGTTGGGAGTAATTCCTTCAGGACAAGAAAATCATTCAGGAGCTGAACATTTAAATTTTCCTGGTAGAGAGCTCAATGAAATTAATTTTACAGAGCAATACTTTCTTTAAAGTAAAAACCAAAGACCGGTTATTTTAGGATTATAAATTTATTTCCATCCTGTTTTTCGTTTCCGGTGTGAACCAAAAACACGAAGAAAAATATAACAGGACTTCTTCAGATCTAATGCATAAATAAAACAGTATAGACACGGGGGGGAAGGGGAGGGAGAGAGTTGAAGAGTTACCTCCTCGTTTTATTGAATTTCCGTTTTTTTTATTTACCTATTTATTTTATTTTCAAATTTCTTCCGTCAGTTATAATTACGGTAATTTAACTTTTTTATTTATTTCATTTTATTTATTTTCTTTTCTTGTTAAGTTCGATAAATAACTTTTATGTTCTATGTCAATGTAATGAATTTTTGTAAGGGAAATATTAATGTTTATATTAATTTCGATACTATTTATTTGGCTACCTATTTTTTCCATGCGTGTATATTGGATACGTTTTTTTCCCTTGTTTCACTATTTATTTCTATGTTTTTAATATATATATATATATATATATATGATTGATTGTTGTTATCATTTTCTACATATTGTCGGATTACAATCCTTTATTTACTTTTCATATATATATATATATATATATATATATATATATATATATATATAGAGAGAGAGAGAGAGAGAGAGAGAGAGATTGAGAGGGAGGGTGTGTGTGTGAGAGAGAGAGGAAGTGGGTAGGGAAAGATATGTGGAGAAAAAACTGAGTAATGGGAAAAAGAAGATCAGTATATATATATACATAAATATACAAAGAGAGAGAGAGAGAGAGAGAGAGAGAGAGAGAGAGAGAGAGAGAGAGAGAGAAAGAGAGAGAGAGAGAGAGAGATGAAAAGAAAAAGCTGAGTAATGGGAAGAAAAAGGTATACGAGAGAGAGAGAGAGAGAAAGAGGTGCTTAGGGAGAGATATGAGGAGAAAAAGCTGGGTAATGTGAAAAAGGATAAGATATATATATATATATATATATATATATATAGAGAGAGAGAGAGAGAGAAAACAGGAAAGAAAGAATTCATCCAGGGATGATAAAGTAATTTCTTTTAAGTTTTTATATTTTCTACGATAATATATAATTTGAATTACAAAAGCCATCGATTTTTCAATTGTGTAACCAACCAATCAACCAACCAACGAAGACGTTAGTCACAATTCTGGAAACGGTACTGCTTTCAATTGGTTCGTCACAACCACGAGCAAGATATGACACAATGTCAATTTTTAAGCTGGGTATAACTGGTTTGAATTATAGTTTTTCTTTTCCGAGACCTTTTGCCATACCAAAGTGAGAGAGCCCAGTCTACCTTTGCTAGAGGGAGAATTGTTGGATTCATATCTTTCCTAACCGTATTACTGCTATGTGAATTAGAAACAACCTAATTTCGGATTTGAACTCCGGTCACCGGGTCCATTTCTTACGATGATAACATTCACGTTACCCTTTGTATGGAGGGTGTCGTCGTGGTGTAATGGTTAAAGCGATGGACTGCGGAATCGTAGTACGTGAGTTCGTACTCCAGTCGCGCTATTACGTGTACTTTCGTGCAAATACCCTTTGGAAAGCTATGAACCCCCTCATCCTCTCTGCTATGGGTTAAATAGTAACACTACCGTTCTTCTAGGAGAATGGCTTTGGCATTAAATAACCTAAAAAAAGGTTGATATACCATTAAACAAAGAAACCAAACCAAACCTCTTGTATGGTCTCAAAAGTTCCCAAATGGTGAACACCGAGCTGGGTTTTAATTTGTGAGAACATGAATACAGTAAGGCAGTTAGAAGACTGCGATGCTACGGGGATACTGTTTTTGGCTAAGAATTCGTTCACAGATTGTGTCTAGAAAGTAATGATACTATTCTTTTATTTTCAGGTTAGCAACACTGACTGAGAATCAGCTAATCAACAGCAGTTCATCATTAATCATTTCCATCGTCAAACGTCGGTCAGATCTAATGAAAATGGTCAATTTTTTCGGATTTTCCTCGGTTCATGATCAGGCAACCAGTGCATAGTTCAACATCCAGAGTATCTCTTGGCCATCTAAAAATGCATAGTCTAAATTAAGAATTTGTTACTGAGATGGAAACATATTCATGAGCCTGTGTTAACTTGTTAAAGTTTCTATCGCTTTATTCTGAAGTTTGACTCAGAACTGAATATCGTATTCCAAACAAACTTTTCGCCTTGTCGGCAGCTCATACAGTATGCTGACTGTATCTCCTGCAGAGGGGTAAGACCCCTCCCACAAAAAGAGATGTCTTGGGTACGGCACTAAATTGCATCTAATGTTGAGACTCCATTTCTGGAGATCTGAGATGTGTGTGGAACCTTTTCATTACCATTATCAACACTGACCTAGAATGGTTGTACCTGTTAGGTTCTCGCCTAAATTGATCTGTTTAAAAAAGAAACGTATTCGATTAGATTGTGCTCAAAAAACAAAACAAAACAAAAAAATCCTCTAAAGAAATAACTGCATAAAAAATGTAAATACGAATGTACAATGAATGTGATTCCCAAACTGTTTGACATGATGTCGTTAAAATCAATCAATCAATCAACAAAACTATCACTTAAAACGTAGGAATCTAACATTCAGACATAAACTGATTGTTTTGACGTGTTCAAAGTCAACATTGATCAATTGGTTTTCACTCAGGGTTGCCAACCTGGGAAATGTAAATAGCCCAAATTTCTAGACCGATTATGTTTTGTGGTTATTAAGTTATCTGATATCTGATGTTTAATTGTTAAAGTGACTTCATTCCTCCTCGGGGAGTGGCTTACGAAATATTTAATCTGTAAAACGCCACACAAAAATATTTCAATTTCAACCGGGAAAACCCAGACACTGACTAATTCAAAAAAAGATTTATTTAGTTATTTTTTCAGCTGGATATCCCAGTGTTTCCCATCAGTTATTATGATAGTAATCAGTTCTAATTCAATAATGCTAATTATAAAAAAAAACAAAACAAAAACAAAAAAAACAAAAAACAAAAAAAACAAAAAACAAAAAAAACAAAAAAAAAAACAACAACCAACCAACCAAAAAAAAAAGAAGAAAAAAGACATAGTATTGGATCCGTTTTTAGTCGAGTGGTTTTTGTTGTAGGCAGTGGACTCAGCTACCTAAGTTTACCCCCCCAAACCCCCCAACCAACCAAAAACAAAAAAACATAGTCTAGTCTAGGAGAAAGAAAACTCTGAATTCAAACCTGTTAAACTCCGCTTAAAAATTGACCTTGTGTCATATCCTGCCCGAGCGGAGGGGTTGGTAAATAGTATCATCTAATGCTAAATGTTTTTTTTTTTATAAATTTGTATTAAATATATGATTTCTAAACACATTTTGTAAATTAAATTTTTAATCGAGCTTGAGCTCATTTTTTTCGCACAGTTAAATGGTTTCACTTATTTCTATCTAATACGAATAATTCTATTTACTATTAATCATTTGTTTGCACACAGTTTAATGTTTTCAAGTATTTCTATGTATCACTAACAATTTAATTAAATTTCAGTCATTTTTTATACACAGTTAAACGATCAAACAGTTATATTTCAAACTATTCAATTTACCATGAATCCTTTGTTTGCTCACAGTTTAAATGTCAAACAATTCTATTTCACTCAAAGCAGTAGACACCGACATCGCCAAGCAACAGACACCTACATCACCAAGTACCAGACTCCTGCTGCATTACCAAGCAGCAGATATTTGCACCACAAAGCCACAGTTACCTGCACCATCAATCAGCCAGCACCTGCATTTTCCGTTGCAGCAGACTAGATCATGGAACAACGCCCCAGTTTACGAGCGACAAACTTGCTCGCACTTTCTACGCCACATTGACCTCTGGATAACCAAGGACCAAATTAAGCGTGACATCGACCATCCAGCCTTTGCAACCGATGGGTCCATATCTTCGACCGTCTCTAGCGTCGTCTATGATCTGACCATACAGCTATACCTACGATCTGCACCAAGCAACAAGCCCGTCCTGATGTTCTAGACACGTTGTCGCCAAGTATTTGTCGCTGCCTCCCACCAGACACGACTTGACGCAAGGTCAAAAGCCTGAAGGCCAATTAAAGTGGGGATAAAGGGGAGGGGAGGTCGGGAACGAGCCGAGACTCGAACCCTGCTTGTCTGTGCTGCTCATCGGCTCACTTAGTGCAATGTGAGCCTGATGAGGCAAGCAGTTTCACGAACCCAAATGTGGGTCCGGGCACGTATGCCAGTTAACGGCTTAAACTAGACGCTTGGTCTAGTGCCGTGCATGGGGGACAAAGGAGACAAAAATGCAGCTCGCCCACCCGAAGGTAGCCTAGTCGAAACTAGGTGCCTAATTAAAGGCCCCAAGTCTGCCATTGTTCCTTTTCCAGGGCCACGCTCCGGACCGAAAGATAGCCTAGTCTACGCCTTTCTACAGTACCGACTTTCACACTGCAGAGAATACACAGACATTATACAGAAAGAGAAATGCTAACCTTTCATTTGGTTTGGTTTGGTTTGATTGTAGGCTAATTAATGCTAAATCCATTTTTATACATATGAACTGTTCTATTTCAAACAATTCATTTGAGTGTAAGTAGTTTCAATGTCAAAAACATTTCTATTTCAAGCTATTTAGTTTAGTCAAGAAAGTTAAATGGTTCCAAGTATTGCAATGTATCACTAACAATTCAATTAAACATCAGTCATTTATTTACAAATAGTTAAATATCAAAACAGTTCTATTTCAAACGTTTCAGTTTAGCATAAGCATACAGTTTAGTTCTATTTGACCCATATTTGATTCCAGGTCACAGTGGACCTGGTAACAACGGCGATGAAGGGATACTCCGTATTCTTCAAAACTCCAGCATTACTGGTGCCTCCCCGTCAGATTGTTTCGTGTCATATCCAGGACACTCGTTGGTGGGGTCTTACTCCTCTGCAGAGATGCAGTCGCTATATACTACAGCCCCAGCCGACTGGGCTACGGTCTACGAGAAGGAAAGCTCTAAATTCAACAAGATACGCTACATGAGTGGTACCACCACAACGAAACCAGGTTACGGGATTAATTAAATCAAGTCACTTATCCATATTACATACAGATTGTAAGATTGTTATTATTAAGAAAAAGAAAGAAAAGGGACATTGAATTGCTTTTATTAATCAACCCACGCTGACAGGACGGAGTTCATTGACTCTTTATCGCCCTTCATCCATATTATTCATTGCTTTTGGCAGTCTTCTAGGTTCAATCTTAGGTCCGCACTAAGCCGATGTTAGTAAGTTTTTGCTGATCGTCCAACACTGGCGCATCCATGTGCATGAGTTCATAAGAGAACGTCGTTTCTTCAACAGTGCCGCGCATGTTCGTCGTATTTGAATGGTTTGTGAGATGGGAGGCAGGTAGCCGTACCGCTGATATTTTGTAGTGTGTTGCTTCCAGAGTTTGTTCGATACAGCATTCAGCATATTTGGGTAATTTCTATCTAGCCTTTTCTCTATGCGTTTTGTTAGCATCCATGTAGTGCATCCATATAATAGTATGGACTCGGCTACAGCTTGGAAGAAATTCCGTTTTATTTGAACGGGTAGATGAGACTTCCATATGATCGATAACCTATCAATAGCACTCCACGCCTTTGAAAGACATATGTTGAGATGCTGCTGCCGAGGTGTGTGAACTTATCTACTAATCTTAAAAGCTTGACTCTAAGAATGGAGATGGCTCTTTTTTGTTTAAAACGCATGTACTCTGTTTTATTTGCATTTATGTAGACGCCAATGCCTCCAACTGCTTGCTCTAGGCTATGCAGTAGGGATTCAGCTTTGGTTGATGTATTTGCGAGAAGTGCAAGATCATCTGCGTAGTCTGCATCTGTCATAGTTTTGGCTTTTAACTTTTTTTTTTAATGAGAAACCAATTTCTTTTATTAGATCTATAGATTGTTGAAGCAAGCAGTCTAAGCTGAGAATAAACAATTATGGTGTTAATGTATCTCTTTGCAAGATTCCGGGGATGATATCTAAAATGTTGTTGTTTAGAGTGAACCTATGCTTTCGTCGTTTAGTAAAGCACTATTAGAGCGATAACATTTTCTTTGGGGTGACTATAAGCAAATTGGATTTGCTACATCAAATGCTTTGGAGAAATCTACGAAAAGTAGTGCTGTCTCAACGGATTGTCAGAATCTCTGTGGTTGTGGAGCGATTTCTACGAAAGTTGTCCACGGAGGCATTGGCTTCTACATGAATGCAAATAAAACAGAGTACAAGTGTTTTAAACAAAAAAGAGCCATGTCGATTTTCTCGATTTCGGGTTGGAAATGATTGAGAAGCCAGACATTATACACCTTAGCAGCTATAACAGTAATTCTTAGAGATTCCAAGGTCGCCTTTCTATGGGAAAGAGAAGGAATTAACCTTTTGTTCATTTCTCCATTGTGTTTTAAAATTCTTTTTCGATTTTGCAAAATTAGAGTCGAATGTCGTCAAACTTTCTTGTCTTCTAAACTATTTCGTTATTTCGTTGAAGCCTGCAGCTTTTTTCTGCTTTTAATTTTTTTTTTCTTTTCTTTTAATTTTCTGGTGTTTCCTTCATTGGATAGTTCTATACCATCTGTTGTTTGTCTTTTTCTTTTATTCATTACAAGTATAGAGAGATAATAAATAGTTGTCTATTTTGGAAAATGGGTGTTTCCATTTGGCGGCCCTTGAACTGTCAAATGACAATCTCAGAAATTTATTTCAACAGTAAATTTTTTTACTGTAAATTTTCAACAGTTCTTTTGTTAAAAAATAAAATGTTTATCTATATCCTTGATCTTGAGGTCATAATAATTACGTGGATGCGTATTTCTAATTCTCTTGGGAAGACGTGGCCCTGGATGTGACCGTGTCCCCTGTAAAAAGTATGGTTGTAACTTGCAAGATACATTCAGGTTAATTGGACACGAAATTACGATGGCTTGTTAATTTGGCGTCACTTGTGTGCGATATCAGCTGTGGCTCAGTTGTTAAGCTTCGGCTCTCCAATCTGTGGTCGCTGGTTCGATCTCCAGAGTTGGAGATCACGGTATACACTGCCGATGAGACCTAATAAGGTCGAAACAACTGTCCAGTGTTTCCATATGTCATGCGTAAGTGTTCACCGGATTTTCTGACTATAGTAATTCAATTCACTATAATTCCCCAACTTAAAAATAAAGCAGAACAGTAAAGACGTTGTCTTTTGCTTCTACTATGACCATTTGACTCTTCATCGTTTCAACTCTTTTCATATCCTTCATTGAAAAATATGTGAATATTTTTTATCTGTTGAGACGCGTTTGTGTATCTTTTTAATAATTGCCCGCTGTTTTCCAACAGATGGCGTTCCCAGAACTGCGTGCATGTAATTTCAGATGGTAACGTATCTATAAGTAAGTACTATAAGCAAGCTTGAAATTCAGCGAATGTTACATACCCGATGTGTAAATAACTTCGTTTTTCATAGTGTTAAACATGTCGGATTTCGCGCGAAAGAAGGTGAATTTGCGCGGAATTTTAGTGCATTACATTATTCAAACGAAATCTGCAGCTGAAGCACACAGCATTCTTATTGAGACTTACGGCGACCATGCTCTGTCAGAAACAACATGTAGAGATTAGTTTAGATGCTTCAAAAATAATGATTTTGATGTTGAAGATAAGAACGCTCTGGCGCACCGAAAAAGTTTGAAAACGAAGAATTGGAGACATGTAGACTCATGTTAGTCCCAAGCTGAACTTGCAGAATCATTAGGAGTTGATGACATAATAGTTTCGAAACGTTTGAAACCATTTGGAATGATTCAAAAGCAAGAACATTGGGTACCTTACGCTTTGAAGCCGAGAGACGTCGAACGGCGTCTTATCACGTGTGAACAGCTGCTTCAACATATTGTGACCGGCGATGAAAAGTGGATACACAACGATAACCCTAAGGGTAGAAGATCGTGAGTTAAGCTCAGCTATGCATCAACATTGGCGGCAAAGCCGAATATCCATGGTTAGAAGCGTATGCTTTGCATTTGGTGGGATCAGCTGGATGTAGTTTATTATGAGCTGCTCAAACCGACCGAAACCATCACGAGAGATCTCTATTGATTACAATTAATACATTTGGGCCGAGCATTGAAGAAGAAAAAAAAAAAAACGGCCGCTATACGTGCAAAAACACGACAAAGTGATTTTGGAACGTGACATCTTTTGGTCACATGTTACAAAGCGGGTGAAAACTTACTTGGAAACCTCTAAATAGAAAGTCCTACCCATATCCACTGTATTCACCAGACATTGCCCCGTCCGATTCCGATTTTTACTTGTTTCAGTCGATGTTACATAACCTGACAAAGCAACATTTTCATTCTTATGAAGATGCAAAAAAAAAAAAAAAATCAAATTCTTTTGCAGCATCGTTTTTTTTTCTTCTGGAAATAGACGGTGGCTATCTAGCAAGCAATAAATTTTTTCATCATGGGCAGACACATTATCCTTCCGTAGTTGCTGGGGAGGGTCTTTTTTCTGGATCATGGTAGTTTTTCCTTTCGCCATCCTTTTGCGAATGTCCACCTCTAGTAAGAATTAACGCAGTTGTTGAGCTATTGTTGATAGACGTGAGTCATTTGAACCAGAAACCATGGATGTCATCGTAGTTTGGCAGTTTGGCACCTTAGTGAATTAAGATATACATATATATATATATTCACCAAGCCCCTCCGTCCCGAACAGGATTTGACACATGGTCAACTTTTAGGCTGAGTATAGTTGGTTTAAATTCAAAGTCTTCTAGATTGGCTGTCTTCCACAGCTAGAGAAAATCAGTTTACCCTACTATTAACCCATAGCTTTTCGACGAGAAGAGAAGGATTCAAGCCTTTCTCAAGGACATTAGTGCAAAATGAAACCCAAACATAATCGTCCATATTGAATGAAAATGTAACGAAGGTCAGCTGAAAAGTTCTTAGGCTGACTAAGATACTCTCGCGGAATTTGACCAAATGAGGTTTGTTTTTTATCATAATCCTCTTACTGTCCACACACTTCTTTCATCGGTGTCCCAGTGCTTGGACCCGATTGTTCATTAACGTCATCATATAATAGGAAAGGTATGAATCAATTAATTGTCTCTCCAGCTATGTAGGGCAGACTGAGTTCTTTAACACCGGTCTGGCCAATAACCTAGAAAAAAGAAAACTCTGAATTCAACAGCAGATATTACTTCGTTATATGAACTTTTCAGCCTTAGAACTTTTCAGTCCACACTCGGGTTTCTTTATGGATTACTTGTAATTTATTTTTCATTTGCCACTGAATTTTTTAATGTGTCGTCTCAGTTTCCATAGTTTGTCCCAGAAATATTTTGTGGCATCCGGTTGGTCAGTTTGTTTATTTATCACAGCATTTATTTTGAGATGTATCGTGCTACTTATATTGTTGGATCCTGTTTCGGTAACATTTCAGTCTCTTCTGAGCCAGTATTTTATCTTGTTTTTGGTCTATTTCTTGTTGAGTTGTCGGTACTTTTTGCTACTGTTGTCCTATAGCTGTTATTCTATATTAGTTGTGTCCTTGTGTGTTTTCCTTTTCTTGGTATTAACATATACTTGAAGGTTTTTAAAAGTACATTTATTTGTTCTTCCAGTCTTATTTCCTGTACTCCCCTTTTCCACACTTTTTCAGTCTAGGTTCTTCATTAGAGTATCTCATTTGTTCTTGCGTCAATGAGATAGTTCTGTTCGGTGATTTTGTTTTAGCCTCTCACCAAGCATAAACAGAGACAATGTCGTTTTTTTTAAAATTTTGTTCTTACGCAAAGAAACACTCTTTCCGTGCGGCGGTTTTTTAAAAAAAATTGCTTATATTCACTTGCCGCTCCTTTTCAAGTTTGGTTCGTTTTTATTTTTGCTTAATGGCATATCAGACTGCGTGGGTTATTTAATGCTAAAGCCATCCCTGAAGAAGAACAGAAGTGATGCTATTTAACCCATAACTGGGGGGATAAGGGGTTCATAACTTTCCGAAAGTGAATGCACAAGCGTGACTGGAGTTCGAACTCGCCTACCTCGCGGCTGCACTTTAATTATTACACTTCAGGGATTCCCTTTCCCTTCAGGAATAACTCAGACATTGTGCAACAAACTCAGCCTTTACTCTTTTTTGTTTTATGTGCGGTTAGGTGCTACTTGTAATGAGGTTGGGAGAAAGACTATATGAAACTAAGCTCCGGGATCCACCTAGCGTTCGCGCCGGATTGGGAGTGTTTTTCTGCTGATCGCCTGGTTCATGGGAGCCTTTCCTCCAGGCAATAGTTGCTTGGTAGGGCTATTTTAAGCTTAGCGTCCGAGGCGCTACAATATGTGAAATGCCAATGGGATCAAGCTTAAAAAAATAAAAAAAAACAGCCACGCATGAGTCTCGATTCGTATGTGGCTCTCCACAATAAAATGGCCCTGTGCCGCATTCTGGCTTTGTAGGGAGTCTGTTAAATACACGTCATTAATCCTTTTTTGTACTACTTAGGCTAGAAAGCTGAGAAGTGATTCGGTGATATTATCTTGTGGGATATATTTTTTATTAATTTATTCACCTTTTCTACTTCTGATCTTTTTTATTCCAGTTTTGATTCTTTTGTAATATCGTGTTTGTGTAAAAGACCCTCTATTTATAAGTTCATTTACAATGACAAGAAAACCTGTTAAGCACTGCTTGTGACATACGAAAACACTGGACAGCTGTTTTGACCGTATTAGGTCTCATCAGCAGTTTATACTGTGATCTCCTCCACTGGTGATCAAACCAGCGACCACAGAAAGCAGAGCCGAAATTCTGCCCTAAGCCATTGGTCCACATCGCATACCAGCGTTCCCAAATCGACCACTCATGGTAAACGCGCGATCAATTTAACCTGATGTGTCTTGTAGTTACATCCGTACTCATACAGAGGATACAGTCACCTCCCAAATTAGAGATACGCTTCTCTGTTTGCGTGATCATAACCTCATCGGCAAAGAAATAGATATACATGTTTTCTAAATAGAGGAGTTATATCATAAATCCAAAGCTGTCCAGTGTCCCCGTATATCGTACGCAATGCTTGCCAGGTTTTCCTGTCATGGCAAATCAATTTATAATATAATTCTTCTATTTAAAAAAAATATGAAGAACTGTTGTAGAACTAGTCCAAACAAGAGCAGCAGCCCAGTCCTCAGACAATTGGGTAGCCTCAGTTGACAAAAAATAACAACACACGCGACTAGCAGCCCTTCCTCAGTACACCACTGGTCAACTCGTCCGACAAAAAAGTAAAAAAAGCAGTCCGCAAAGAAGAACAACAACACCGCTCCTGCTGCTGGCATGCTCTTTGTTGCAAGTTCCGGCATATAGAAATTTACACGCATGGTAGATTTCTTCTCGTGAGAAACGAGATCGGCCTACTATAACTTCTGCCACCAGAAGTGAACATATTTTCTACTGCTTGACACGCAAGGCATAGTCTTATGGGCTTTGATCCAGGAGGCAAGTTTCTTCTCTCGCTACAAGAACCGAAAGTTAGAGGTACGTATTATACACGACAACTATTTAATCAACTTTATTTTGGCCAATTGCTTCACCGTATTCGGGACAGGATGACCGAAAATAAGTTATGTCTATCTATCGTCCAAACTAATGCGTTTTACACCCTTAGAGAAAAATACGAATTGGAAGGTGTGTTTATTTATAATTTTGTTTCTGATTTCTTCCGAGCTGTGACTGCGTCAATACTACTATATTGATACACTACATGAACGCTAACAAAGCGCATGGAGAAAAAGCGAGATGAGAAATATATAAGAATTCTTCGAGCTATTTTGAACAAATCCTGGAAGTAACACCCCACGAAACAATAGTTGTATGGCCACTTACCTCCCATCTCAAAAACCATCCAAGTAAGACGAACAAGACATGTGGGACTCTGCTAGAGAAGCAATGACGAACTCATAAGTGACGTTCTTCAATGGACCTCTTCACATGGAAGAGCCGGTGTTGGCCAACCTGCAAGAACTTATCTATAACAGCACTGTGCGGACACAGGATGGAATTTGGAAGACTTGCCGGAAGCGATGGATAATAGGGACGGATGGGGAGAGAGAATCAAGAAAGTCTATGCTCTCAGGGCAACTTGATGATGATGATGATGATGAATGTGAGCTTATTTTTATCACAAACTTGTTGCATTTTTGTGTAAACTTGTCCGCGTGTTTACTGTATAAATTTTGTGTTTCAAGACAAACTATAAAC
The DNA here is from genome assembly GCA_963585895.1 of Sepioteuthis lessoniana. Classification (NCBI taxonomy): domain Eukaryota; kingdom Metazoa; phylum Mollusca; class Cephalopoda; order Myopsida; family Loliginidae; genus Sepioteuthis; species Sepioteuthis lessoniana. The sequence continues at coordinate 86,190,862 of OY757913.1, read as the reverse complement.
TATATAAATTCTTATTTTTAGTTAATTCAAACCAATGAAAAATTAAACAAATGCTAAATTTCAGCCCGAAAGTTCGAACTGCAAGAACTTATCTATAACAGCACTGTGCGGACACAGGATGGAATTTGGAAGACTTTCGTCAAGATTTTCTTATTGACAATTTTCGTCATATACTAGACAATCAATGCTTTGGATTCTCATTGTAACAATGGTTCAAGGTGATACTGATGTTTCTATTCAGGAAGGAGTGAAGTTTTTTAATTAGCATTTTATAGTAATCTGCGTTATATAAAAAATTCGCAGACGCTTATATAAACACACACACACACACACACACACACACACACACACACACACACACACACACACACACACAGAGACGGTGTTATGGATGTCGTCATAAGAAATGAACACGCCAACACGCACTCAAATCCTGGCCGAAGCTGTTTAAATTTCACACAGCGCTAATTAATACCCTTAGGAAAGTTATGAATTTAACTACTCTCCATCCAGCTATAGTTAAAATAATAGGACAGACTGGGAAAAAATGGACCTTGTGTAGCATCCTGCTCGTGCAGAGGGGTTGGTAAACATACACACGCCCCCCCATATATACATATATACATATATATATATATATATATATATATATATATGCAGTGTGATCAAAAATCTTAACATTATGTACCTTTATGATATAATTTCAAACAGTTTCCATAAGTCTTCCCATTCTTGGAAACTCCTACATATGATTTAAAAGATGTAGATATTTCAATGGGAGTATCTTTATTAGAATAGCAATTGATTTTATGAAGACCGCCACGTCATACTAGTATTTAGGAATTCCCATAGAACATTTTTTAAAACACCATTTTTTAAAACACCATCTCTCTCTATATATATACTTGAAATAGCTTGAAATATTGCAAAACTTTTGACTCCTCCATGAAAATGTCATATTAATATGAATAAACAAAGGGGCGCAAATTACAGATTTGAGTACAGATGCTCCCTTGATAGGCAACTTAGGGGATCCGTTCGTCGACTGTTTTAATTTCATATACATATGCCAGTACCGGATCTAATAAGAAAAAAAAAATGGATTTGCTCCATCTCTTCATTTTTTAATTGTTGTGTTCTCACTTAGTGTCTCTTTTCTTTTGCCTTATTGATCCAGTTAAGAAAGAAACGAGTCCTACATCTTCTGACGGTATTTATCTGACACCACATCATGTCAGAATACGACACAAGGCCGTTTTATTATAAGGGCCAGTTGTACTTAAATCCTCGATATAATGCTGATAACTATGAAAATCCTTCACTCTTTCCTAAACCTATTGCTGGATGAAGAAAGGAGTTCATTCTTTTCCCAAAAGCTAATATAATAGCACGACTGGAGTTCTATCTTTCTTGGAGGCGGCAGTTCAGTACTTTAGCCAGGACGCCACGAGGTCTCCCTCTTTAAAAGGATTATGAAGACAGATTTGGCGTAAAACCCACCGAATAATTAAACACAAAACAAATCTAGGTTGAAAAAGAGCATTTAAGTTTAAGAACTCATAAACCATCAGTCTCATCACGAACCTCCGTTACAATGAAAACCCAAGAGGTTAATAAGTATTTTAGTATTTTTATCTATATTCCTCGTCGGTGGGGTTTAGAATATTCTGACTGTTAATTCTTTTAAGTTCTACATGAAATTTCCATATCGTTTACACTTGTAAACGTCCATTGAACCCTATAGTTGATCGATCAGTCGGCGAAGCTTAGAATACACCGTTTGCGCCCCTTGTAAAGGATTAAGAATCTACTGTAAAATAGGGTTTGTCATTAAAATGAATCCGGTAGTGAGGCTCCGGTTCTGACGCTTTGTTGCCATTACTCCCAGGTCAACTCTGACCAGAGTGATAATTTTCAATTAGGGACTCATCTATTGGTTAGATATATCTGTTTGAGATAATGAAATATTTGTCTGTTTAAAATGATTAGTTTGGTTTCGTTTCTTTGATTAATAGCATATCATCCTTCGTGGGTTATTCAATACCAAAGCCACCCTCGTAGAAGAACGGCAGTGATACTGTTTAACGTATTGCTGGATGAAGAAAGGAGTTCATTCTTTTCCCAAAAGCACGACTGGAGTTCTATTTTTCTTGGAGGCGGCAGTTCAGTACTTTAGTCATGACGCCACGTGGTCTCTCTCTTTAATAGGATTATGAAGATAGATTTGGCGTAAAACCCACCGAATAATTAAACACAAAACAAATCTAGGTTGAAAAAGAGCATTTAAGTTTAAGAACTCATAAACCAACCAAATGTGGTGCAAGGCCGTATGAATGGAGCATCCAATGAGACTCGAACTCACATATGAGGGTTTGCTAGTCAAGCTTGCTAATCATTACACCAGCTGAGGCACTCAACCAAATGTATATGTAATTTACGAAGCTTTTTACTTTGATGTGGCACAAGGTCATATGAATGGGGCAACCAGTGAGACTCGAACTCACACATGAAGGTTTGTTAGTCAAGCTTGCTCACCATTACACCAGCCAGGGCGCACAACCAAATGCATATGTACAAATCT
>OY757913.1:86100781-86183281 GCA_963585895.1 Sepioteuthis lessoniana | reverse complement strand
AGCTCGTTTGAGATAGATATTTGTCTGCCAAATATCGAAAAACTGAAAAAAAAAAAAAAAAGTATAAAAAATATCAATAAAAAGAAATAAAACAAAACAAAAATAAATAGAATGGAATAAAGAATAATCTTATATTAGAAAGTTTAATTAGCGCTTATATATATCTGACTTAGTTGTGTATTATATTCTCTAAACTACCAAATAAAATTTCATTGTAATAAATAAACTCGCCATTGCGATCAAAAAAATAAAAAGGCCTGTAGGCTGTTTGTTGTATCTGTCAGACTGACGGATATAGCGGTGAGCAATTACGTGACAAAGAATTACGCATTTTTAGCCAATCCAAAGGCACTGCAGACTAAAGCTGTAAACGCTTTCTAGATCCCATCAAAAGCGTAAAAACAACAACCCGTATTCCACAATGACCTGTATTCATTCCCGTAGGCAACGCGCATCTTTGATCGACAGTATTTCCTTCGCTCGCCTCAGCCACCAAGCATGGCTAACATTTAGAACATATCTTTTGGGACCAAGCAGCTTTACCTCACACTCGTACGAAGGATAACTCAAAATAAGTTATCCATGAACTTCACGAAAATTCAATGCAATAGAACGGACCCAGCTTCTTTGTAAAACCCTCTGAACTAATATAAAGAAAAAGGACCCCTTGTACATTTCTATATATAAATCACACCCTATTAGTTGATTCTATTGTTATTTCTAAGCATTCCTTTTCTACAGGTAGTATGACATTCCTGGTTAGCAAGTTGCCGCCTCCTCCTTTTACTCGCACTTCTCTCCTCCCGTGTTTGGCATATACGAATGTAGTATATACTTCCATGGCACTCGTGCCGGGTAAGAGAAAAATTGAACGCTTGGTGGTTGGTAGCACGTACCCCTAGGCTATACCTACTTTGCTGGGTTCACTTGATTGCTTGGCGCCTGAGGCGCCCTAAGAAGGGAATGATGACTAGGCCAATCACTTTTTTTATCAGCCGTACACGAGTCTCGATGTGTGTGTGTCTCCCCACTATAAATTGACCTTATATCACACTCTGAATTGGTAGGAGGTTCCTCACTTAACAGGAAACAGAGCCACAGTTCTATGACGAATACAGTTCATTGTGGACGTTATCTCCCGTCAGCTTCTGCTGGGAAAGAGTTGATATTTCATGTCTTTAGTTTGACGGTCATTTGCATCTCAGCAGCGGGGTATCATTGTATGATTCACTATAGGGAGAGAGAACAGATATTTTGTTCCATCCTCATCATCATTATGTCTGGTAATTCCAGGTAGAGGCGGTTGTAGAGTCACCCTAAATGACTCTCTACTTCTATCTCGGTCATGTGCAGCACTCTACGACTCAACAAAAGACAGACCTGTCTATCCCCGGTTTTTGCTAGGCTTGATGATCTCATCACATACAACATTATTTTTCTTTTCTTTTTCTTTAATTGCATATGAACGTCAGAATGTTATTTAATGCCAAAGTCATCCTTAAAGAATCTAACCTATAAGTTTAAGTAAGTTAGCCGACCGTAGAGGGCGACCCGAAGGCTCCCTTTTCAATAGCTACAACACCAAGGTGTTGTGGGGGAGCTACTCCTTACCCATGCTCTGTACCTTAAAATGCTTAGAATTAAGCAAGGCGGCATCAAGTACCATTTTTTAGTCTTTGGTATGACTCCACCTGGGAATGAACCCTGGTTTCCCGGACCATTGGCGAACACTCTAACCATTATGCCAATGGGCCGGTGAAGTAATAAGATGGTTCATAGCTTTTCTAAGGGTATTAATTCGAAAGTGAATGTAATAGAACGACTTGAGTTTGAACTCACTTACTTCGATATCGTAGTCCAGCACGTAAGCTACTACGCCAAAGGGACTCCCTCAATGATTTTCGAAATCTCACTGAATTATTTTACGTTATACAAATATAATTTGGTTTTAGCAAAATCACTAACAATCTCGATGCGAGTGGACCTGGAAGTAATGGCAATGAAGGAGTACTCCATATTCCTCCAAACTCCAGGACTGGAGCCTCACCATCAGATGTTGTTTAGTGTCATATCCGTCGTCGCAGAAATGCAGTCGACGCATTCTATAACCCCAGCCAACTGGGCTAGGGACTGAGATAGTGATATAATCGTGTAATATACAATTTATGTCCCAAATTAATCGTTATATTCAATGTATAAAATACACATGCAAATGTAGCAACTATTATGGGTCAAAAGTAGTAATAATTACGGCAATTTGGTTGAGAGATTTTACCTTCAGAAACGTTCAAATTATCTTTCACGGAAATTCTGTAGAATCGTAGCTGTAACTTTTGCGCCAGAGCTTCGGCTTCATCGCTGCAACAAGAACAAGAACATTAAAAGACATTGACAAAAGAGAAAAAAGGAGATGAGCATCGAGTTACGATTTCTCAGAACATTTTTTTAGATTCATTATTTGAAAAAAAAAAAAAAAAAAGAAAGAATCCTTCACTTGATTAAATGCCTATCTTAGAGAAAAGTAAGTTTTAATCTAAGGCTTCTTTTGAGATAACGAATGCTATCAACCCTACCAGGCATGTTCCTCAGCAGGGCTAAGATACCTTATTAATACACAGTATCTACACCAGCCTGTTCTCTGAAATTTATACAGTCAAAAATAAGGGGTTTATTACCATCTGTGTGATCGTATGGATACGTTAGTGGTGTAACAGTTATCGTCGTAAGGAAGTAAACGCTACGATCCCAGTTCAAATCCTATACGAGACTATTTGAGTTTCATTTCACGCAAATGCCCTTGGAAAAGCATTAATCCTTCATTCCCCCCTCCCACACTCATGAGTAAATCATGGAACTGAATAATTTTTTTCCTTGGTATGGCAACCGTTAAACTCCGCTTAAAAATTGACCTTGTGTCATATCCTGTCTATGCAGAGGGGTTGGTAAATATGGATATTACACAATACTTCAACTCTGTAAACCAAATAACTCATGTAGGTGGTAATACTGATCGTGGGTTCCGACAAAAATAGCCATACCATCGATCTTATGCATGCATGAATAAGAACTTATAAACGCCTAACAAACATATGTAATGTAGTTATGTTATACAGTTAAGGTAATGATTAATTATATCAATCATTTTTCGTTAATTATATTTTATCATTTAATTTGGTAAGGCTTTGAACTATTCGGTGTCTCTTGGTTCAGGTGTCGTAGTCAGATGGGGTATTTGCACGCCTGTGCGGAAAGGATATGACAATCATCATTGTCATAATGAACTCCCAGAGAGGAAATGAGGCTGGACGTGCAGTTGGAGTGAATTGTGTGGGGGGATGACGTCACTCCCGAAAGAGATGGTCCTGAGAATTTTAGGATTTTGAAACAAAACGGACAGTTGAGATACGGCCGTCGAAGAGGACAATTGAGTTTTTCGGATCTGATCAGGTCTGATCAGTTTGGATCTCGACTGGCAGAGATGAGTTGAGATCTTAGACACCCCAAGATGCGCCACGCATGGGAGGGGGTTGTCAGCATAGTATGGCTAGCATAGGCCCTTATGAATTGTGTCTCTCTCCTCGTGTCACCAAGGGCTGAAGGCAGAAAGAAATAAACTCGTTCGTATTAGAAACGACAGAGTCCGCCTGTTTTATTATTATTATTATTATTATTATTATTATTGATATCATCATGAGTATGCAACAGTTTTAGCGAAAATCCTGATTTTCTAAAAAAAATTCTCAGAAATACCAACAAAACGGGAAATTTCTTCAAGTTTTTGTTTATTTCGATTTAATTTTTCTAATTTGTGATGAGTCATTCGCTAATGGCTTGTCTGTGAAAAAGGTCGAATTGTGGCATACAATTGTTGTACCCTGTCACATTGTGATATTGCAAATAAATTGAAACGCATTCATTCATCAATTGAAGGCGCCTCTGGTGGTGTAATGGTTAGCAAGCTCGGCTAGCAAACCTACACGAGTGAGTTCGAGTCTCATTGGGTGCCCCTTTCATATGACCTTGTGCCACATCTAAGCAAAAAGCTTAGTAAATTTCCATTCATTCATCAATTGATGTTTTCCTCCAAAATTACAAAAAAAAAAAACTGGAAATTATAAAAAAAAAAAAAAAAATGCTGTCGCTGCCTGTGAAAAAAACCCACTGCGTCTAAAGATGCAAAAATTGTTTGAGCAACTAAGCGACAGTACACTGCAACATAACAAAAACTCAAAAATAAGTTGAAATTCTTAAAATTTCTTTGATGTCAAATGTCTCCTTTTTTGTCAAATACTATATGAAGTAAAGTTGGCGACCGTAGTCAAGGGTGATCCGAAGGTTCCCTTTTCAATAGCTATTACACCGCGGAGTAGGGAAGGGCACTACTCCTTTCCCGGGATTGCTTCACTTTACCTTTGATCCATACCTTATAGTGCTGAGTGTTAAGCAAGGAAGTATCAAGTACAATTTTTTGAGTCTTTGGTATGGCTCGACCTGGGATCGAACCCCGATCTCCCGAGCCATTGGTGAACACTCTACTCACCAGGCCAATCTTTGAAAAGCTATGGTTTAAATAGTATCACTACTGTTCTTCTACAAGGATGGTTTTGACATCAAATAACCCACGAAGGTTGATGTGCCATTAAACCAAGAAACCAATCTAAACCAAATTGGTGTCAAGAAATAAGTGTTTGTATCTACAATTACTAAACTCCCTTCGAGCGTAATTAAATTTTACTGATTCGAAAAAGTTTATAAGATTGAATTATGGAATTATTGAGGTCAATGTCATCATTCAAGAACCACGAAACAAGAAACAAAATAAATAAATAAATAGATGAAATAGTGACTGCGAGGAAAATAACGAAAAACACCGGTGGGTTTTGCTCACTGTTTTTTTCACCAAATTAGCAGAAGGCACTAGGGTTCAGTTCCAGGTCACATCACACCAAAGACTTTAAAAAATGGTTCTTTATATCTTCTTGCTTAATACTCAGCATTATAAGGTACGCATCGAGGGTAAAGTGGAGCAATCCGGGAGAAGGAGTAGCACCCTTCATTACACTCGGTGTAGTAGCTATTGAAGAGGGAGCCTTCGGGTCGCCCTTGACTGCGGTCGCCAACTTTACTTTTTACTTTTATGCAATACTCTCTAACAAGTCTTTCCCCGAATTGATTCCACATTTCGTCAGGAAGTGTCATGTCTTTTTACTATAGAAAGAGATCAATATATTCTACACAAGAGAAGTGCAGATCTTCAAATTTTAAGTGTACATTACAATAGGTATGCAGTTATCAAGTCTACCTAAAATTTTGTATGAAGTCACTGAAATAAATAATATATTGAACTTAACAAAAAAAGATATTTTAGATTTTGTATAAAATAATATTCATGGGGTAAGTAATGCCACGCCTTCTTCTCAAGAATAAAATACATACCACGACCCCTCTACGACAGTGGATTGAGCACTCGAGCAAGGGATTGCCGTCTGCTCCATACATGTAAATTCAAAGCTCTTCTCATGAATTAAGCACTCCGGTAACCGATTGCGTACATATGAATAAATACTTTAAATATCCCTTCGATTACGCTGAGATTGACGATGGTTCAGGGGTAAGATATCCGACTGGCGTAAAATCAGGCAAGTTTCGATCCCAGCTTAAAGCATCTCGCAGGTTTAGCCACCCTGAAGATTTGTGATACAACGAAACAGTCTGTATGTGGATAACTATAAATATATATATATATAAAGGTGGTATAAAGGTTACGGTGGTAGGAAATGGATACAGCGGGTTGTGTTCAAACCCTGGACGAGGCTGTTTACATTTCAAATAGCGCTAATAGTCTATGTGTAAAATAGTAGGGCAGACTGAGCTCTTTAAGACTGTTATGGCAACCAGTCTCGGAAAAGGAAAACTGAATTCAAACCAGTTAAACTTCGCTTAAAATATATACCATGTGCCACATCCTGCTCGTGCGGAGGGGTTGGTATATATATATCTATAGAGAGAGACAGAGACAGAGAGAGGTGTTGGTATTTGTGAATAAATAAAAGTAAATGCATATTCATGGCAAAATATATGTAAATTCATTGATAAATATACTGCAAAAATATCGTCTAAATTATTATGATTGATTGATCTTAACAGCATTTCAACCCATCAAGGGTTATTTTATGCCTTAAGGTTAGAGAATCACGTTTATTGTACGTTGACATTTTCTGTGAAATTGTTTCTTGCAAGTTTGTGTTTAGTTTATATAATATATATATATATATATATATATATATTCTTATGATAGATATTATGTGTCTTTGTATGTAACCAAAACTACATCACCACTTCACAGTTCCCTTAGTTATTTACATCCAATTTTCCATGATTTGTTTTTATGGGTCGAGTGTTCTCCCTTGACCGGGAGACCTGGGTTCAATCCCAGGTCGAATGATACCTAAGGATTAAAAAAATGGTACTTGATACCTTCTTGGTTAACACTCAGTATTATTACGTACGTATCAACGGTAAAGTGGAGCAATCCAGGAAAAAGAGTAGCGCCCTCCTCTACACCTCGATGTAGTAGCTATTGAAAAGGGAGCCTTCGATTCACTACGCTCGCCAAGTTAAAAAAAATGTTTTTCTAAATCTGAATAATTAAAAAATGTTTTATATTATTAATACTATTGGCCTTGATATTTATCCGTGCCTCCAACAAGGGGTTTGGAGGAGGGGAGGTCGCACACGAGCCAAGACTCATGCACTTCTGCTCAAAGGATAACTTGATGAAGCGTAGTAGCCTTTGCTAAGTCTCCCGGCACAGAGCCAAGTGACCTGGCTGGTTATAGATTTACTAGATTTGGTCCAGTGCAATGTAACTCTATGGGTATCATTGTTTGGCCTCCCGGACATATGTCAGCTGGTCCGTTGCTAGACCTGAACAGTAATTTAATGCTATTGGCCATGATATTTATCCGTGTCTCGCACTAGGCAGGATTTGACACGTGGTCTTTTTATAGTGGGGATTTAGGGGATGGGGAGGTCGCACACGAGCCGAGATTCGAGCGCTGGTACTCATAGGATCACAAGATGCAATGTAATAACCTTTGCTAAGTCTCCTGGCTCAAAGCCAGGTGACCTTGCTGGTCATAGATTTACTAGATTCGAAGGTCTAATGCAATGTGCATCTATGTGTGTCATTTTTTGGCCTCCCGGCACGTATGCCAAGTAACCCGATGCTAGACAGTAACAGCAAATTAATGCTGATATTTATCATTGCCGCCCTCCAGACGGGACTTGACTCAAGGTCATGACATAAGCTCGGCATATTGTGGGGGTTAAGAGAGGGGGAGAACAGCTAGTTTATATATATATATATATATATATATATATATATATATATATTCTTATGATAGATATTATGTGTCTTTGTGCCTGTCATCGTCTCACTTATGTGCAATGTGAGCCTGATGAGCCTGGCTGGACGTGGATTCAAACTTGAGTCTAAGCACGAACTCTGATTCTAGTTTAAACTAGACCACAGGGTCCAGTGCTATACGATAGTGACAATAATGCAGCTTGCCTGGATGTAGCCCAGCCGAAGTCGGGAACCTTTCGGTCTCGAGCCTGACATTCATTATTGATACCCCATCTAGTACGGATGCCACACAGGACGCAAAAAGCCTCTGCGCAAAGCTAACAGCAAATTAATACTGTTGGGCTTGGCTACATACCGATAACATTCAATTGTATTTATATATACGACCAAATAGTTGTATACAGCATGTACGCGAAGTTGAATGTACACATTGACCCTTGAAAATTTAAGTTTAATAAATATTTGCTTGTAATTATTTATTTCTAATTGTTTGATTTTATTTTAATGAATATCTACAAATATTACGTCGATAAATCCTAAATGAAAATTCATGAAAAAAAGAAATAACTGTAATTTTATTCTTTACAGTCTAATTTAGTTTTATAGGACTTTACACTCCTATAAATTAGTTTGGGCGGTATGCCACTTGTTCCCACAAAGATGGCGGACGCTCTCGGGAAACCATTGGCCAGGAGGACCACGTGATATGCTTACAACTACGTCGGCGCGCGTAAATTCAAGTCCTGCGTCTTGAGCCACTTACAAGACGCGTATTTTCTATAAATACGTCGTCTTCAAGCACCTTCTTTCTTTTTGACCAAATTTCTTCGTAGCGGCAACACTCTCTCTTTGACCAAATTTCTTCGTAGCGGCAACACCTTCTCTTTGACTAAATTTCTTCGTAGCGGCAACACCTTCTCTTTGGCCAAAATTTCTTCGTAGCGGCAACACCTTCTCTTTGACCAAAATTTCTTCGTAGCGGCAACACCTTCTCTTTGACCAAAATTTCTTCGTAGCGGCAACACCTTCTCTTTGACTAAATTTCTTCGTAGCAGCAACACTCTCTTTGACCAAATTTCTTCGTAGCGGCAACACCTTCTCTTTGACCAAAATTTCTCCGCAGCAGCAACACCATGCCTCGCAGACATTCATATACAAGGACTATGAGACGCTTTCCCGTCTCTGAAAAACTACCTGTTTCTCACCATAGAAAAAGGACATTTTAAATTTGCAATTCCATTTCTTTTGCGCGATTGTAAAGTTTTGTGTTGTATTTGTGATGGGAATAATTTAGAGAGCAATCTACTGAAATAACCAAATTACATATTCCCCCCACAGTTTAATAGTTCAATCAAGAAAATTTACCAATGAAAGCTGAGAGTGATGGAAAGAACTAGCGTCCAAGCTGTTTTATTTTTCGATTATACCTTCTTTGTTTCAAAGAAGTTTAATGCAATAACTTGATTTCAAATAATATCAAATTCTATTTTTTGTTTTATTTTATCTTTTACTTCCCATCAATATTTTTATATAAAAATCAATCAGGATAAAATAAAAATACATTTAATCTTTTTATAGGCGTTCTTATTTAATTTCGTCAATCTTTCTAATTTTATATGATATTCTATGACATTAAAACTTAAGGCCCGGCGAAGGGCGTATATCTTTGCTTGTATATATAAAGAAAAGAAAGTATTGTACTACTTAACAATTCAAATTCTTATTTCTTCTTCTATTTTGACATTATGTTGCTTTTGCTGAAACCTCTTCCAAAATGGGCTCCAAGAAATCCGAAGCCATCGGTTCAGAAAAGTTCCTTGCCCGTAAAGTTGGTGCTATGCGAAGAGAGACTGGCCAAACTTACAAATTCAGTCAATACTGAAATGGCTCCACTCTTCTGCCCTACGGGCCAAGAGACCCTCTCTCCTTCCACTTAATCAACCCCAGGACTCCTCAACGCAGAAGTCAAGACTTTTCTTTTCGTCCCATTGACCCGTGGATCAGGATTATTGAATGGCTACACAACTAGCCAAGTCTTCTTAATTAGGTGCCTTTGTGTTCAGTTCTACATAGGCTGCAAGGTATCGGACTCTTCGGGGCTTTTTCTTTTTTTTCTTTTTCTTCTATCAGCCCTTATCTCCACGCAATCCACACATCTCCCCCCCCTTTCCTCCTTCTCACTCCCTCTTTCTTTGGTGCCTCAGATTTGTCACTACGCACAGTTAGAACGAAGGAGTGGATAGTGAGTTCTTTTATAAGATAAGATACATCACGCATGCGGGTTTGAATAAGTCCATATATGAGTGAGGGGATATATATGTGTGTGTGTGTGTGTGTGTGTGTGTGTGTGTGTGTATCAGAGCACTTCACGCAGTGTAATGGTTAGCGAGCTGGATTACCAAAGCATCGTTAGTGAGTTCGATTCTTACTTGGTGTCCCATACTTCTGACTTTGTGACTCAACTAAGCTAAGGAAATTACTATTTGGTCACTTCACGCAGTGTAATGGTTAGCGAGCTAGATTACCAAAGCATCGTTAGTGAGTTCGATTCTTACTTGGTGTCCCATACTTCCGACTTTGTGACTCAACAAAGCTAAGGAAATTACTATTTGGTCACTTCACGCAGTGTAATGGTTAGCGAGCTAGATTACCAAAGCATCGTTAGTGAGTTCGATTCTTACTTGGTGTCCCATACTTCCGACTTTGTGACTCAACTAAGCTTAGAAAATTACTATTTGGGCACCTCACGCAGTGTAATGGTTAGCGAGCTAGATTACCAAAGCATCGTTAGTGAGTTCGATTCTTACTTGGTGTCCCATACTTCCGACTTTGTGACTCAACAAAGCTAAGGAAATTACTATTTGGTCACTTCACGCAGTGTAATGGTTAGCGAGCTAGATTACCAAAGCATCGTTAGTGAGTTCGATTCTTACTTGGTGTCCCATACTTCCGACTTTGTGACTCAACTAAGCTTAGAAAATTACTATTTGGGCACCTCACGCAGTGTAATGGTTAGCGAGCTAGATTACCAAAGCATCGTTAGTGAGTTCGATTCTTACTTGGTGTCCCATACTTCCGACTTTGTGACTCAACAAAGCTAAGGAAATTACTATTTGGTCACTTCACGCAGTGTAATGGTTAGCGAGCTAGATTACCAAAGCATCGTTAGTGAGTTCGATTCTTACTTGGTGTCCCATACTTCCGACTTTGTGACTCAACTAAGCTTAGAAAATTACTATTTGGGCACCTCACGCAGTGTAATGGTTAGCGAGCTAGATTACCAAAGCATCGTTAGTGAGTTCGATTCTTACTTGGTGTCCCATACTTCCGACTTTGTGACTCAACTAAGCTAAGGAAATTACTATTTGGTCACTTCACGCAGTGTAATGGTTAGCGAGCTAGATTACCAAAGCATCGTTAGTGAGTTCGATTCTTACTTGGTGTCCCATACTTCCGACTTTGTGACTCAACTAAGCTTAGAAAATTACTATTTGGGCACCTCACGCAGTGTAATGGTTAGCGAGCTAGATTACCAAAGCATCGTTAGTGAGTTCGATTCTTACTTGGTGTCCCATACTTCCGACTTTGTGACTCAACTAAGCTTAGAAAATTACTATTTGGGCACCTCACGCAGTGTAATGGTTAGCGAGCTAGATTACCAAAGCATCGTTAGTGAGTTCGATTCTTACTTGGTGTCCCATACTTGCGACTTTGTAACTCAACTAAGCTTAGAAAATTACTATTTGGGCACCTCATGCAGTGTAATGGTTAGCGAGCTAGATTACCAAAGCATCGTTAGTGAGTTCGATTCTTACTTGGTGTCCCATATTTTCGACTTTGTGACTCAACTAAGCTAAGGAAATTTCTATTTGGGCATGTCACGCTATGTAATGGTTAACAAGCTAGATTAGCAGATCATTGTGAGTGAATTCGTTTCTTCCAGGTTGCTACAAAAATTTGGCCTTGTGTCACAAATAAACTAAGCTTAGTAAATGACTATAGATGTGTCTGTAAATAGAAATATATTTATGTAAATATCTTGCATATTGTAAAAAATATGTAAATTGCATCTATATTATTACGATTGACTGGGTGACTTAAACGGCATTTTAACTTGTCTAGGGTTATTTAATGCCCAGAGATTTTTGTGTAGTTGTTTTTAAAAAAAAATTTGTACACGGTCCTATCGAATACGAATGATTTTTAAACTGATCTATATGACTCATAAATGGGACCCTAACAGGTACAACCACTCTGGCTTAGAGTGGACCTGAGAGTAATGGCAATGAAGGGGTATTCCACACTCCCCAGATCTCCAGAACTGGAGCCTGAACATCAGATGCAGTTTAGCCCTATCTATATTATCTACATTAGAATTTATATTTATATATAGTGTCATCTCTCTCTCCCCTCCTCTCTCTCCCCTCCTCTCTCTCTCTCTCTCTCTCTCACTATATATATATATTGCGGGGGCTATGAAGATTTTGTTGTGGGTTATTTGGTTTTTAGTGTTTGGGGTTTAGATATCTGACTCCGTTGGTTTTCTTCTTACCCCATCTTAATTCGTTGTCGTTTTCTAGTCTGTGAAGGATGCAAATGAATTCCTGAAGAAAAGACGAAAAGAGACCAAGATACCTTTTAAATTTTAAGTTTATTTCAGGGTTCCACGACCATTCCGTGGGTAAGGAAATTCTCCCTGAATCCAAATGAAATGGTCGTGTCTTCCAGACAAGGTATTAAAATATACTAGTCGTCTCCAGTGGTGGATAAGTTCAAAGTCGGTTTATATATTGTCGGTTTCGGCGGTGTCGGCTTGCTAGCAACAGACATGGTATCAGGCTACTAAAACTAATCAGCCATGTGTTCACTGTTAGCGGCCGCGTGAAAGTGTGTCCTTTCAGCGGCTGAAGTGAGATCGATTTTTTCCTTTTCGTAGGGATGGTTCCTTTTCCGAGCATGTATCGCCCCCACTTCCAGTTTGGGGCTTCTGGGAAATTCTGCACTTCTTGAACTTATTTCATCTTATTTATTTCATTTTTCTTCTTCTAATCACTACAATACACACACACACACACACACACACACACACACACACACACACATATATATATATATATATATATATCGTATTCGGGACGGCTACGATACCGAAAATCTCCAGTTTAGAGAAAACGCTGAGTCACCCGTGACGTCAGACAACAAAAACGTTGTACATACATCATGAGAGAACTTCTGTTACTAACACAGGAACTATTGTCGAAAGGGATTAATTCTCCTGGCCTTTCGAGAACAAGTTCGTAATTATACTTAAAGGCTCCTCTTCAAAGTATAATGAAGTATTAATTATTACTTTTATTTGATAAAGGAACTTCCTGTGTATGGAAACACTTCACTTGGCCAAGCGCTTGACGCTGTATAAACACAGTAGGTACTATTTACCAACCCCTCCGCTCGGGCAGGATATGACACAAGGTCAATTTTTAAGCGGAGTTTAACAGGTTTGAATTCAGAGTTTTCCTTCTCCTAGACTAGTTGCCTCAACAAGGCTGAAGAACCTAGTCCGTCCTACTATTTACCCATAGCTGGAGGGAGAATAAGGGGGTTCATACCTTTCCCAAGGGTATTTGCCCGAAAGTGAACATAATAGAGCGACTGGAGTACGAACTCGCGTACTACGATTCCGCAGTTCATCGCTTTAACCATTACACCACGGTAGGTAGTAACCAAAATCAGTTCGGAGGCGGAGATGTATGTTTTCTCTCTCAGCAGCATAGGGTCTGCGTCCTCACTACCAAGCCAAACTACGTACTCACCATCAGCCGAAGCAGAAGACGTGGAGTCCAACCAATCACAGCCGCGGACCTAGCAAAGCCAACCAACCAATCACTGCTGCTCTTCTCATTCAAACAGCTCTTTTCAGAAATAACATCAGAAAATTTTCCATTCAATTAATTTTCTAAGAGTTAACTTGAGAAAGTCTTCCGAGATCACTTTTGGTCTCCTCACTACACCTTCCCGGCAGATACCACGAGACGACGACCCTGCAACCAGCATCAACTGCAGACCAGCTCCAGCTAAACCCAGCAGCCGTTCTTGCGCAACCAAGCAACCAGCATCGGTATCACTTAGTCCCCGAGCGAACACACTGCTTGGACTTGCACCAACACACACCCGGTTAATCAAGGATTAAATATACCTGGACATCGATCACACAGCCTCTGCAACCAGCATCGGTGCATTCATATCAGTCCTTCGACACACAAACATATATATACACTTCTACCGCACCCAGCAAACAGATGGGATATTAACTTGAGAGAGATGGTTAGCAAAAGCAGGATCTCTTAGCAGGAATATTCACTTGTGTAATGAGGTCAATCCTCACCAGATGTATAAAGTGTATTCGACTTGAAAAAAAGGGTGTGTACATAAAACTCTATTTTAATTCATTTTTGTTGAAGATTTTTACAGGATTTAAAAATTTTAACACACACACACACATATATATATACATTTGTAATATAAACGTTTTGAGCAGGTGTTTGCTTAAAATGCTCTGAGAGACTATCAAGTGATTTCTTAAACTATATAAGATTTTTCTTTTAAGATTTCTTAGTCAGGTAGAATCAATTCTAAAATATCGAGATGGTTTCAATGTCAAATATTGGGCCTTACTTATATATATATATATATATATATATATATATATATATATATATATATATATATAATTCTATTCTGAGGATTTTGTCAACTCTTTTGCTTTCAAAACACATAAAACTACAAGTAATTGAATTAGCCAAAGAAGGCGAGAATAGAATTATTTCAGTTTTTATACTGCTCTGCAGACCAGCATACGAATACTCTGATTTATCAAATGTTTTAATACTTCTTTTTATTTCTTTTATGATCTATATATCTATATCTATATCTATGCGTATATATATATATATATGAAAGAATATAATCAATCCTATGATTGATCGTTTTATAATCAAGGATTAAAAAATAAGAACATAGCAGCCAAAAAGATGCTTTAAAATATTACAGGTACATAAGTAAGTGGGCAGACCGTAGGGTGTAGGAGAGGGCGCTATTCCGTTGCCTGAATTGCTCCACTAACCCGTGATACATACCTTATAATACCGAGTGTTAAGCACGGAGCCATCAAGTACCATGTTTTGAGTCTTTGGTATGACTCGACATGACACTGAAACCCCGATGTTCCAAGCCATTAGTGAACACTCTAATGATTATGCCAATGCGTCGTTATGTTCTAAGACTGAACTTTCAATATTGTACTTTCTATGCATTATTCAAATAATCAATAATTTATAACTAGCAAAGATACCCGGCGTTGCTCTGGAAAATCTACTTCATACTGAGTTTTCTTGTTGATTTGAAATTCAGTAACATGTTCATTCATAATTTTCAACACAAAATATATATTTACTTAGTTGTTAATTGTTTTATTTTCGTAGTTTCCTCCGGACAAACATACATACAACAGCCCTTTATATATGTTAGATTAATGAAAAATTTGGCGAAACCCAATGGCAAACTACTGGAAGTGTTGTTATTTGGTTTAACTAAATTTGATAGTGCTCAGTCGGCTGAGGCTCTGCTGAGGGGTAAGACCCCCTCCCAATGAGTGCCCTGGACATGACACTAAACAATCTGATGGTGAGGCTCCAGTGATGCTGGAGCTTTGGGGAATGCGGAGCACCCCTTCATTGCCATTGTTCCCAGGTCCACTTTGGCCTGGAATGATAGCACCTGATAGGGCCCTATCAATGGGTTAAATAGAACTAACTGCATACTTATGCGAAACTAAATTGTTTGAATTAGAAATGTTTGACTAAACTGAATTGCTTGAAGTAGAAATGTTTTTGACAAATAAACTGTGTACTTATATTTAAATTGCGTGCTTATGCTAAACTCAATTGTTTGAAATGAAACTGTTTTTGACATTGAAATTGTACTTACACTAAATTGAATTGTTATATATATATAGACCTGTTTTAACATTCAACTGCGTATAAACAAAATATGTATTTATACTAAACTGAATTAGCTGAATTAGAACTGTTTGACTAAACTGAATAGCTTGAAAAAGAAATGTTTTTGACAATTAAACTCTGTACTTATGCGAAACTGAATTGTTTGAAATAAAACTGACTATTTGCATAAAAATGGATTTGGCGTTAAATAACCTGCCAAGGTTGATATGCCAAAAATCCTACCAACCAACCAACCAACCAACCAACTAAATTTGATAGTGTATTCAAGGATTGGTATTTATTAATTTTTTGAATTTAGGTTAGTAATGGGTGATATGTGTGACCACCTGTTTAAACCGCCTCTTTTGAAGTGACTCAAAGACGTTAAGACATTAGAAAAACTCTTCGGGATTTGGAGCAAGTGATAAATACGAAGCCAATTACGGAAAATCAATTAGTAGTCAGCGTCGAAGGCGGATCAATTGCATAGGAAAACTAATGAAACAGAATAACGCTGATTTTAGGAGTCAAAGAAAATAATTATAAGACTTTTTTGGGGCTCATTTAGGCAGGAGAGGGGCTGGGCTGTAGGTGAAGTAAGTCGTCAGAGAATAGCCGGTTCAGAAGGAATTCTGTCATCAGAGTTTGTTGCTGCCGACCAAATTTTAGCCAAGTGCTAAAATCTCTCTCTCTCTCTCTCTCTCTCTCTCTCTCTCTTTCTTTTGCTCCCACTTCGCAAACGTGTAGGGGGACATGCTATTTGGTAGATATGTTTGGTTCCCCAAAATTTATGTTTATATTTGGAAAAAGGCAGAATAGGCAAATGATGTAAAAGAAGTAATGATATGAAAGACGTGTAAACGATATGAAACGGCGCGGACAAAGGAACATTCAAAACAACCGACATAAACAAAACAAATTTATATCTTAACAATACATACAATGAAACATTTAAAACATTACTATAGTTATATTACTGTTTGTGATATAATCTTCTGTGTGTGTGTTTGTGTGTGTGTGTGTGTGTGTGACTAACACAACTAAAACTACAAAAAGGACTAAATAATAAAAGTGTCCTATGCATGTTGACTACGTATTTCTAAATGTTCGTTTCTTTCTGTGGTTCGACGCAATTACTGTTTTCGAGGCTGGAAAAAGTCTCACTGACAAGGTATACTGAAGAAAGGAATGCTTGCATGGCGTATACATTTTGTGGCGTTTGACGGCTGTTGGTGAATATGACAGAGTGATAGTATTCTCTCTGGAAGTCACACTGGAGAGAGTGTGTTAGCCCTGCATGTGAAAATCTGAGAAAGAGAAAGAGTGTTTGAAGACGAGGTATTTATAGAAAATACGTGTCATGAAGTCGGCTCCAAAAACGCGGGACGAAATTCCAATGAGGACGTAGTTTTAAGCACTGACCACGTGGTTTTCCTGGCCAGTGGTTTCCCGAGACTGAATATTTACTTGCGTCCGCCATATTTGTTTCGGGAACAATGGCATAACGCCCATTTTAAATTATAAGAGTATAAGTCCTATAAACGAAAATAGACAGCGGTCCTAAAAAATTCAAACTGTTTGTGTTAGTTTTGTTTATTTACCGGATGTGCCCGTACCGTTGCCCTTCGAAAGGAGTTGGTATTTTGTTTTGATTTTCAGGCAGAACTAGAGGCCAAAAAAAAAAAAAAAAAAAAAAACAAGAAAAAATACTCAAACCTGAGGTTGAAAACGGTTGCAATAAAACGAAGAGGCCATATATATCATCTCGGTCCCCGTTCCGATTCATCATCTCGATTTCCTGTTTGGCTATCCCCTCACGATGAGCCGGTTTGGGTAACTCGTGCTATGTATTAATAGTTGTAACCCCAGCAAAATACAATAGAACATCGCTATCCTACTTGATAGAATTAAAAGATAATATATATATATATATATATATATATATATATATATATATATATATATATTATCTTTTAATTCTATCAAGTAGGATAGTGATGTTCTATATATATTCAAGTATTTTCAATTGAGCCAACAATTTTTTCATAAGTTCGAGTGAAGATGATTGACAAATTAAAAAAAAAAATTGTCTATCATCTTCACTCGAACTTTTGAAAAAATTGCTGGCTCAATTAAAATTACTTTGCCCACTCGGCTGCGGCTGTAGAATACACCGACTGCATCTCTCCCCCAACAGGTGCCTTGTACATGACACTAAACAATCTGATAGTGAGGCTCCAATAATTCTGGAGCTTTGAGGAATGCAGAGTACTCCTTCATTGCCATTGCTACCAGGTCCATTCTGGCTTGGAATGGTAGCACCTGCTAGGGTCCTGTCTAAATTGAATAGTTTGAAATAGTACTATTTGATCATTTAACTGTGTGTAAACAAATGATTGATGTTTAAGTGAATCGTTAGAGATGCATCGCAACACTTGGAACGTTTTAACTGCGTGCAAACGAATGAGTAATGTTGAATAAAATTATAAGTGTTAGATAGCTATAATTAAACCATTTAACTTTATTGACAGATGCTATTGTTAGAAATAGAACTGTTTGATGATCTAACTGTGTGTATCTATAAAATGTGTTTACAACAGTTTACAAACAGTTCTATTTTTAACAATTCAATTTAGCATTTGTCATTTGTTTACACTCAGTTTAAATGATTTATCATATGTCATTTGTTTTCACAGTCTAAATATCGAGCAGTTCTATTTAGTCCATAGATAGGACCCGTTCAGATGCTACCTCTCCAGTCGAAGTAGACCTGGAAGCAATGGCAATGAAGGTGTACTCTGCATTTCCCAAAGCTCTAGCATTACTGGAGCCTCACCATCAGATTGTTTAGTGTCATATCCAGGACACTCATAGGGTTTAGTGTCCTCGTGGTGTAATGGTTAAAGCGATGAACTGCGGAATCGTAGTACGCGAGTTCGTACTCCAGTCGCGCTATTACGTTCACTTTCGGGCAAATACCCTTGGGAAAGGTATGAACCCCCTTATTCTCCCTCCAGCTATGGGTAAATAGTAGGACGGACTAGGTTCTTCAGCCTTGTTGAGGCAACTAGTCTAAGAGAAGGAAAACTCTGAATTCAAAACCTGTTAAACTCCGCTTAAAAATTGACCTTGTGTCATATCCTGCCCGAGCGGAGGGGTTGGACAAAATGGAGGTGCCCGTGGTGTAATGGTTACCGTCGTAGGAAATGAACACGGCGACACGAGTTCAAATCCTGGACGAGACTGATTGCGTTTCACATAGCACTAATACCCTTGGGAAAGGTATGAATCCAATTATTCTCCCTCCAGCTATGGGTAAATAGTAGGACAGACTAGGTTCTTCAGCCTTGGTGAGGCAACTAGTCTAGGAGAAGGAAAACTCTGAATTCAAACCTGTTAAACTCCGCTTAAAAAATTGACCTTGTGTCATATTCTGCCCGAGCGGAGGGGTTGGGTAAATAGGATAGGGTGGGGGGTTTTACCTCTCGGCAGAGATGCTGGGCTGGCACATAAAAAGCTGAAGAGTCCACCAAGTGAAATGCAGTGATCGAAACTACAATAGAATAGGTACCAAAAGAAAGATGATACTTTAAAATTAACTCACGTCTGGACTTCTGCTTCGTCTATTAAATCGATCTTGTTCTGAACAATTACCGTGGCAATTTCTCCAACTTCAGCTTCCACCTGAGCAAAACAAAATTCAGTCAAATAAGCTGAGCGGTGATTCGAAAATCGGTAAAAAAAATTAATATAATACAAGTTAAAATGGTGGAAATTTAATGATTTAAGAGGATATTTTTAGTTTAGGAAACAGGAAAAAATCCGATAGAGTTAGGTTGGTTTAGAGGATATTTCACTTGCCCAAACCAGTGTTTTGCCAAAAACTTATAGAATTAAGCGGTGAAGTCTAGACTATTTATCTATCTATCTATCTATGTGTGAAAATAGATAATTAAATGTGATATAATTTCTTATTAGGGAAATACGTTACTTCTTTTTTTAGGCAAATTTTCAAACGTTAATTACATCACACATTTGAAAAAGAACATAACCAACGGAAATAGAATGTCTAAAACTTTCTAGTTTAAAGATTTTAAACTAAAAACTCATTCACCCTGTAGAAGGTTTATTGCTTTCACATTTAAAAACAGAAAGGATTGAAGTTGGCAAATAATTCAAGCTATCAATAAAATCATCCTCTGAAGACCTTATGTTTTTTTTCCATGATTGCATGTTAATTAGTGTTTTATATATATATATGTATATATATATAAGCATGTTTGATTAAAGAATAAAGGCACATTTTGTCGATATAATTTTATTAAGATCCTTTCAAATTTCCTGATAAGTGTCTTGTTTTCTGGTAGGAATTAGTGGATGGATTTACAAATCTGAAACTCACACGGTTATCAGGAAATTTGAAAGGATTTTAATAAAATCATATCGACAAAATGTGTCTTTATTATTTAATCAAACATGCTTAAATGAAAGACTCCTGCCCAACCACACACACACACACACACACACATGTATATATATATATATATATATATATATATATGTATACAATCATTATTTTATGATTAAGAAATCAAGATGATTATAGATGATAATGATATACATTAATTTTGATAATAAAATAAAATTAGAATCTGGTAAGTGTCCCACCAGCTCGCTCAGCCTAATGATTCTCGCATGATTGTTCTAAAAATTATATGGGAGGCATCATGAACTTCTAAGTACTTAGAGTTTGAACAGGATTTAATCTGGCTTTGTTCGATACTCAAGCCTTCAGTCTGCCAGGTAAATCCGGTGCTGAATATTGTATGCTAAATAATTTTGACTGTACCTTGGCTTTCCAGCATTCGACAGCTTCAAATGAATCCCGATCAGTTGTGGAGAAAGTGAGCACGCAGGCTTGAGCCCCTGGAAAAGAGAAGAATTAAACTGAATTTAATAAAAGTTGAAAACAAGGCGCTTCACTGTAGAGCAATGGTCAGTAAGCTGATCACACGTACCCCTATCACAGTAGTTAGACTATCGTTTATATTTAAGAAACGTGTATTTTAAAAAAGTTGATAACATTTTGTAATTTAATAACTTAATATCGTTTATATTTAAGAATCGTGTATTTAAGAAAAGTTGATATCTTTTTGTAATTTAATAACTTGATTAGTTCTCGTTTAAATGATACAGCATTTGTTGAAGCAATTCAAAATTCAATATTAAATGCTTTATGCTTTTTTTTTTCATTTCAGGTATAGAAATATCTTTAACTGAAAAAGAGAAGGCGTTTAAACATTATACATAGGATTTTGTGTTGTTTTTACACAGACTGTTCAAATTTAAGATCATCAGAACGAGGATTGGTCAAGTTATTAGATTACGAAACATCAGTTTTTCTTAACCAGCTTGCACATCACAAATTATATATATATATATATTATAAGAGTGTTGGTTGCCACTAAATCACTTTGTGGGTATGTGTCGAACCAAGTGCAATATAATATGGAGAATGCTCAATATCTAGGATAGAGCTTTTATATAGTAATAATATATATATATATATATATAATCCATGGAAAAGATGGAATCTTCTTAACTGCCTGATGATTGTTGTTTTGCAAAAAAACTCCATGAAACCCAGGGTCGCAGACTATTTTACATGGATTAAATATATATATATATATATATAAACGTTTGATTAGTTCATATCCTCTCTAGTAAAACGTAATTATTATCTGAACACCCTAATATTTGATATTTGATATATACTTTTTTTTTATATGTACACATGGGAAGCAGCATGATGGACGTAAAGGTATGTGATTAAACCCTCTGACGGCCAAATGCAATGCCTAACCTGGTCCTGGACGTATGAGTCTCGCAGCTCAACGCTCAGTATCGTCAGTTCGATTGGGGAACTACTGCTGCTCATCTATAAGAATGGCTTCTATAGATGAGAATAAAAACAGCCATCGAAAGATAGCCATGACCCACACCCAAACCACATACATAAACCGCATCGCTCTTCGCGCGGGCAAAAAAGGGGCGCGACCTGCTGAGGTTGGAGCCCTGGTCTCAGTGTTCGAAAAATCAGCTACAGAGCTCAAACAACAAAAACTACTAAAATGCAAACAGGCAATACAAATAGCGACATTTAACGTTAGAACTTTAAATAGAATAGGCCAACTACCAGAGCTGACTGCATTGGCCCTTGAACATAAGATAGACATAATATGCATACAAGAACACAGATACACGCACACTGAAGATATCAAATATCACGCTACTGGCAATGGATGGACCTTAGCCACTGTATCTGCATGGGAAAACTCTGTCAATGCCACGGTAGGAGGGGAGGAATGCTTATATGACCAAGAGCGTTAAAAACACTAAATAGCATTGAGAGAAAACAACCTAGGATGATGGCAGCTACATTTAATGGCAACCCCAGAGCAACAATCATCTCCTGCTACAGCCCTACTAACGTTAGTGAAGAAACTGAAGTAGTCGCCTTCTACAATGAGCTATCCTCTCTAGTGCGTAGCATACCGAAACACAACGTACTAGTCATTGGCGGAGATATGAATGTCCAAATCGGGAAAAACGGAAACAACAGATACAGCCTTCACAACACATCAAATAGGAATGGACAACATCTAATAGAATTCATGATGGAAAATAGATTAACATGCTTCAATACAAACTATCAAAAAAGGGAGGGAAAATCATGGACCTACACATACGCGAACAATAGTAAAGCACAGATAGACTACGTCTTTATAAACAAGAAATAGAAAAATAGCGCGATGAATTGCGAGACATACTCCCCTTTCAAGGGTGCGTCCTCCGATAACCGAATAGTCACAACAAAGATATGACTAAGCCTACGAAAAAAACGCCACACGGACAGCGACCACCAATTACTATGACTGGGCCCTTCTTAACAACGGAGATATTAGAGATAAATATGTATTAGAAATAAGAAACAGATTCGAGACATTACAAGAGAAGACAGGAATAGGTACCCCAAATAACGAATATGAGAATTTCATCAACGCGCACCTAGAGGCGGCAGCGAAGTGTATTCCAACAAAACCTAGAACTAAATATAGAGTCTCATGGGAAACGTTAGCGGTTAGAGAAAAACGTGCACATGAGAAAAAGCTATAGGAAGAACCCAACAAACATAAATGCCATAAAACTAAAAAAGGCATAATACCAATTAACAGGCATATATCTAAAAGAACAGACAGAATACATACAAAATCAGATTAGAGACTCAGTAGAAGATAAGCAATCTAGGATAGCCTGGCAAACAATAAACGAAGTGAGTAAAAGGAAGAGCACAACCACAGCAAAATTGAAGACTACAAACCAACAGGAAAGAATAAAACTGTGGAAACAACATTTTGAAAATCTACTAGGAAACCCACCGAAAGTAACGCAAGAACCAATCACCAGAATTATTAGTAAGCAGTTGGACATTAAACTAGGACCATTCACTCAAGAAGAACTCAACTCTGTTCTTAAAAAAATTAAAGATAGGAAAGCTGCAGGGCTTGTCGAGATTCCCCCAGAAGTATGGAAGACCAGAAAATTCGACGACATACTACTCCGACACTGCAACACAGTCTATAATCAAAATCCGATAGACAGATGGATGAAGAGATGCATCCTCCCCTTCCTTAAAAAGGGTGAACTCGGATTAGCCAAGAACTACCGAGGTATAACACTTACATCCATAGCAGCCAAAATTTACAATGCCCTACTACGAAACCGCATAGAACCCAAAATCGACAACATTCTCAGGAAAAACCAAAATGGCTTCCGAAGAAATAGATCCACGACCTCACAAATGTTGACCATCCGTAGAATCCTTGAAGGCGTACGGGCAAAAAACCTACAGGCAACATTACTATTTGTCGACTTTACCAAGGCTTTCAATTCTATTCACCGAGGGAAGATGGAACAAATCCTCCTCGCATACGGCCTACCAAAAGAAACCGTAGCAGCAATAACGATTCTCTATAGAAACACCAAAATGAAAGTACGTTCACCGGATGGAGACACAGAATACTTCGACATTGTAGCAGGAGTACTACAAGGGGACACGCTAGCTCCATACCTCTTTATCATCTGCCGAAACTACGTGCTTAGAACATCGATCGATAAAATCAGAGAAAACGGCTTCGAGCTGACAAAGAAAAGAAGCAGAAGGTACCCTGCAAAAACAATTACCGACGCCGACTACGCCGATGACATAGCGTTTCTGGCAAATACGCCCAACCAAGTCGAAATACTACTGCATAGTTTGGAACGAGCCACCGCGGGCATTGGCCTCCATGTCAAAACTGAATATATGTGTTTTAATCAAGCGGGCGACATTTCCACACGAGAGGGAACCTCTCTGAAACTGGTAGACAAATTCAGCTACGTAGGAAGCAGCGTCTCACCAACCGAAAAAGACATCGACACGCGGCTAACGAAGGGATGGACAGCTATCGATAAGCTATCGATCATATGGAAATCAAACCTGACCGATAAAATGAAACGCAGTTTCTTCCAGGCAGCGGTCGTGTCAATACTGCTGTATGGATGCACCACTTGGACGCTAACAAAACGGTTGGAGAAGAAGCTAGACGGCAATTACACAAGAATGTTGCGAGCAATATTGAATAAGTCCTGGCGGCAACACCCCACAAAGCACCAACTATACGGCCACCTGCTTCACGAAAGCTATCCAAGTTAGACGGCCACCTGCATCACGAAAGCTATCCAAGTTAGACGAACCAGACACGCAGGACGCTGCTGGAGAAGCAGAGACGAACTCATAAGTGATGTACTCCTATGGACGACCAGCTAGAACATACGTACAGCAGCTATGTGAGGATACGGGATGTAGCCCTGAGGACCTGCCAGAAGTGGTGAGAGAGGGTCAGGGATATCCGTGCTAGCGGCACGACATAATGATGATGATGATATACAGAGAGATCCGGCTTAGACTGTTTTTTTCGTGGAATCTATATCACACTCTTATTTAGGTGTTATAAAAGGGTGTCCGTCTCCTTTAATAATCATTAAAAAGGCAGATGATCCTCTCCCTTTGTATATGTGTCGTGACTAAAATAAAATAATCTCTGTTTGACGCTGTTTGCAACGCACCTAAAAGTACTTCGAAGTTAAACCGATGGAGAATGTGCCTACGCAGTTTCCAACACGTCACGTGACGTTCCTACTCACTCTCCAATCAATCAGGTTAACACTCGTTCCTTTTCTCGGGGTTGCCCTGCCGGAGACGATCTTTGGTGTCATTATGTTGGATACATTCCTCGACTCATTAATTGCATAAAAATAAGCAACAGCCGTTACGTCATCAGTTGAGATTCAGCATTCATTGCCAAACAGTCTACGATACTTTTCGACTCAAACACTGCACACATATGCACTGTCTGATATATGCACTCTCTATCACTGTCTGTGTGTCAAACCACTAGGAGGAAATTCTCATTAATCGTTTGACCGAAATACAATTTAGAATTTAAAAAAAAAACACACACTTATGGATAAGTATTACAAGTACTTGTAATAGCTGACCTCTAAATACACTTAAAGGCGATCTGAAAGATTCAGCTTTTTGTATGATGGTGAGTTATAGTAACTTGGCCTCGGGAATGAAACGGACAAAAGAATTTCGACAAATAAGAAATAACAGAAACACAGAACATATTTCTTTTAGTGAATGAAAGGAAAGGAATTCGAGTATAATTCTGGGACATAACAAAAATGTTTCAAAACTGCGAATCATTACTCTAAAATTGCAACAAAAACGGTATTATGATTGCACATTGGCCTAATGAGTAAAGCGTTCGCTAACGATCCAGGAGACCGGGGTTAAATCCTAGGTCAGGTCGTACCAAAGATTCAAAAAATAGTACTTGATGCCGCCTTGCTTAGCACTCAGCATTATAAGGTAACGATCAAGTGGAGCAATCCAGGGAAAGAGTAGCGCCCTCCCCTACACCTCAGTGTTGTAGCTATTGAAAAGGGAGCCTTTACTTTTCTGATTGCACAGGGATTGAATCCTGGAAATAATAGATTGTGAGAGACAATTGTGCTATTATAGTTGACAAGACCTCTATCCCACGACTCTAATTTTATAAAAATAAATTATTTTCTAATTTGACAAATTTCCCGAATAGAACAAATTCTTCTGAATGGAAAAATATTTCCCGAATTAAACGTATTCTTCTGAATAAAACTTACCCAACGAGCTGGGTCAGTCGAATACATCGTCTGCTTCTCTGCAGAGGAGTAAGACCCCCGCCACCAACGAGTGTCCCAGACATGACACTAAACAATCTGATGGTGAGGCTCCAGTAATGCTGGAGCTTTGGGGAATGCAGAGTACCCCTTCATTGCCATCGGTTCCAGGTCCACTCTGGCCTGGAGTGGTAGCACCTGACAGGGTCCTATCTGTGGGTCAAATAGAACTAAACTGTGTATGTATGCATGCTAAACTGAATTACTTGAAATACGACTGTTTTGACACTTAAACTAATTACTTTTGCTAAACACATGCATTTCGAAGTAAAACAAACTTGGCACATTCTTTTTTTAAAAGAAGATAGGAAAAGAGTCATTGCTTTTCGGTTTGGGCTTGAAACATTTCAATACCCCATTGTTCCGAGCACACTAGTTCTCCTAGGTCACATTGCTACCATACCTCAAACACTAAAAATTTGGAGACATCAAAAGAACTCCAGATTGTAATCAAGGGAGGTAATACTTCAAGTTGGTTGGTGCTAGATAGGATATCTAGTCGAGTCTCCACTCACAAAGGTCGTACATTAGCATAAACTAACACTGAAATAAATGAAATAAAGACAAGCTCATTTACACAAATAGAAACATTTAATACATACTTATGTACGTATCAAATGTATATACATGCAAGAAGTATTGGCAAAAGTTCATAAACGTGTCCCATTAGAGAAGATATGAACATAAGATTCCATGAACAAGCAGTATATGAAAGGGATACAAAAATAGTAAAAGTCCTAATTGATTGAGTATTACAATGACAAAAGCCAGGAGAGGCGACAACGTCTACACAGTTCATAGAACAGAAGCAAAAAGCACATCTTAACAAGAAAGAAATGAATCCGTAGATTGTTACATGACCACTGAGTGTCCAATGGACGCGTCTCAAATAACCAAGAGAGACAGTTATCTATTGACTCTCTACATTGTTTTTTTATATATCAAACAATAAATTATATATATATATATATATATTGATTTCCATAATCTTTTGGATCGGAAAATTTTCCACATCCTCCATATTCACTAGATTTAGCACAAACGGATTTTTAAAAAATCTATTTTGATTACAAGAACATTTCATAAGTGGCAGAACATTAAGAAACAAAAAAGTTGAAAACGGACTTTCAAACTTTTTTTTCTAGAAAAAGCCCAGAAATCTTTATATGTGGAATCGAAAACTTGTTATCTCGTTGGACTGTCGTCATTAAAAATTTGATGATAATAACACAATAAATTTAACCAATAGGGAGTCTCAAAATAGATGCAACCCATTCATATAAAATGCAGTTGGCGACCTTTGTCGAGGGTGACCCAAAGGCTCCCTTTTCCATAGCTACTACACCGAGATGTAGGGGAAGACGCTACTCCATTCCCTGGATTGCACCACATTACCCTTGATCCTTACCTTATAGTGCTGAGTACTAAATAAAACAGCATTAAGTCTTTGGTATGACTCTACTTAGGATTGAACCTCGGTCTCCCGGATCATTGGCGAACATTACTCGTTAGGCTAATGGCCCTGTGATAATAATGATTTATTACTGAGACAAGCGAAATGATGGTCATTTGGAACACGTCCTGTAAAAAATACATCCTTTGAGCTAGAGAGACATCAAATCAATGTTTATTTAAATTGTTGTTATATCAGCTTCCAGGACACGCAATCTTTTTTGAGTTTCTTGCCAGAGTAAGAGATCATTACAAAATTAATTGGTTGGATCTATTTCGTGATAGTTTTGAATGATTTTGTCTCGAAATAAATAGTGACACAAAATATTTTCCCTCTCTTGTCCACGGCATTGTGATGGAAGATTAATAGTTGTTATAGTTAATGTCTAGTGGGTTGAGTATTCTCCAATGGTCCGGGAGACCTGGGTTCAATCCCAGATCGCGTCATACCAAAGACTTTAAAGATGGTACTTGATACCTCCTTGCTTAACACTCAGCAATATAAAGTAAGTATCAAAGAGCAATTCAGGGAAGGGACAAGCACCCTCCCCTACACTTTGGTGTAGTAGCTATTGAAAAGGGAGCCTTCTGGTCGCCCTCGATTACGGTCGCCAACTGTACTTTTACTATTTTCAAATCTGAAATAAAAAAGAACACCTGGTAAAACGGAATTTATACACGATTTAATATACTTCTTCTCTAAGAGAATACGATTGAAATAAAACTAATGACAAATGTACCCCTATTTTTGTTTTGAATTTTTACGGAATTACGTGGTAATTTTCTCCTTTACTTATGCAATAAATAAATCTACCGAAAACATTTTACAGATGACTCAACACAAAAAGTATTGTTAAGTCAAAATGAAATTAAGATTAGGGGCAGATAACTCGTGTATAACAAAAATGATAACGTGCAAGACAAGTTCGCCATTATAGTAGACAGGACAATCACCATATCTTATTCTAAAAAAAAAAAAAAAAGTGATAAAGAAAAAAGTTAATCTTAAATTTAATAAATTTCCTGAATAAAAGTTCTTTTGAATAGAAAACAAGTAAAATTATTATTTTTATTATTATTAGATTTTAAAAAAAGTCACGTTACTACGATTACTATTGTATTACTATAGTTACTCCTTGAGAGTTTTCACATCAGTGTTTCCTGATGGTGTTTCACCGGAATTTTTGTGACTCTTCTCAGTATTCCGGTCGACCTCAATAATGCAGTAGTTTGGATGGTCTCTCCTCTTCCTGTTATTTCTAAGTCCTCCTGTCCTTGTACCAATCTTTTAGTGACTGTACTAAGAATATCAATTACAATTGGTATAATCGTTACTTTCATGTTCCACAATTAAAAAAAAATCCCCTAGAAAGGTCCAGCTACTTATTTATTTTTTCACTCTCTTTCAATCCTATTTACCAACCCCTCCGCTTGGGCAGGATATGACACGAGGTCAATTTTTAAGCAGAGTTTAGCAGGTTTGAATTCAGAGTTTTCCTTCTCCTAGACTAGTTGCCTCACCAAGGCTGAAGAACCCAGTCTGTCCTACTATTGACCCATAGCTGGAGGGAGAATAATTGGATTCATACCTTTCCCAAGGGTATTAATGCTATGTGAAATGCAACCAGTCTCGTCCAGGATTTGAACTAGTGTCGCCGTGTCCACTTCCTACGACGATAACCAATACACCCCAGGTACCTTCACTCTCTTTCAATTGTACTCTGTGGTCAGCCGGGACTGCAAAGTCTACAATTTGGCAAGTTCTTTTTTTTGTTGTAATTATTATAAAGTCTATTTGTCTGGCCGAGGTTAGGTGATCGTTTGTATTTCAAAGTCCCAGAGGATTATTATTATTATTATTATTATTATTATTATTATTATTATTATTATTATTATTATTTACTCCGTTAGAGTTTTTCTCATCAGTGTTAGCTGATGGTTTTTCACTGGAGTTTGAGTGACAGCAAGTTTCCTCAGGTCTCCAGGACTCGTCTCAGGATTCTGGCCGTTCTCAGCAATGCTGTCATTTGGATAGTCTCTACCCGTCCGTCAACTTCCAAGTCCTCAAGGCCTTTTAATAATCCTTTTGTTATTGTGCCTTAAGCACTAATCACGATTGGCAATTCTCTAGCAAGGTCGAGGTACTTATCCTTCTTTTCACATGCCTTCAGATTTATTCTGTGGTCCGCCGGGACAGCAAAGTCGACAATTTTGCAAATTCTCTTTTTTTCGTTGATTATTATAAGGTCTGGTCTTCTGGCCGGGATTAGGTGATCCGTTTGTATGTTAAAGTCCCATTGAAGTTTATGCGTGTCATTTTCTAGGACAGGTGCTGGGTTGTGCATATACCATTTGTTAGTATGATCAAATTTAAATTAATAATAATAATAATAATAATAATAATAATAATAATAATAATAATAATAATAATAATAAAAGAAGAAAAAGGGGTAGTGGTAACGATATTATTTTTTTTATTGGAAAAAATCATTTTTCATTATTATTATTTTTATTATGAAGTCTCTAACGATACCACTATTACTTTTTCAAAGCACAGTGGGATTCACACAATGAAAAAATTGACGCATAGGATGTTACAGAAATATAAGTAGAAGGGAGAAGAATATAAATCTATTTTATAGAGTTACTTCCCTTAGACTATTGTCAATTTTGCACCCCCTCTTCTTTTGCATTTTGATTAACTATTTCCATTCGCCGCTAAATAGATTAACGAAATATTAAATATGAATCTTCTAAATTGTGAGAAACAAATAAGTAAACTATTAAATGCCAGTTTATAACTATTAAATGGTAGTTCATAACCCATTACAAAAGGGGATATATTAGAATTCAATATTTTAATAAAATAATTTGTTTTTAAAATAATAGTTTTTAAATAATTTCTTTTGTAAAAATATGATTATATAAATAAATAGTTTCAACGTTAAAGACAGTTCTATTTCAAACAATTCAGTTTAGCATACAAAAACAGAATTTTTTCTCGGCCCTACTGTAATAAAGTTTGCTACAACTGCATTCATCTATCCAGAAAACAACCTCAAGTTTATCGCACTGCGTATGTATCTTCACACAGACAAACACAAAACACCACTTACACGTCCACACACAATAATACGCAACTATAACCCACACAAATACACACACATAAACACGCACACCCACATATAAAGATTTGTATACAATTCCAATGGATTTTGACTGCATTTTTCGATTTTTTTTGATTTCTTCATTTCCTTTTGTTTTGCTTGATGATTGTTGTTTGTAAAACTTCATGAAACCTAAGGTCGCAAACAAACTTTCATGGCATTGAATATATAAACTCTAATATATATATATTTATTAATATTGTATAATAGCTCTATCGCAGATATTGAGCACTCTCCAAATTATACTTGCCCAGTCGACTGGGGCTGTAGAATACACTGACTGCTTCTCTGCAGAGGTGTAAGACCGCCCCAATGAGTGTCCTGGATATGACACTAAACAATCTGATGGTGAGGTTCCTGCTGGAGCTTTGGGGAATGCGGAGTACTCCTTCATTGCCATCGCTCCCAGGTCCACTCTGGTCCGGAGTGGTAGCACCTGATAAGGGTCCTATCTATGGGTTAAATAAAACTAACCCATGCTTCTTTCACTATACTGATTTTTGCATTTAAACTGCATATTTATGCTAAACTGAATTGTTTAAAATAGAACTGTTTTGACATTGGTACTTACATTTAAACTGCGTACTTATGCTAAACTGAATTGCTTTAAATTGAACTATTTTTGACATTGAAACTGTACTTATACTAAACTGAATTGTTATATATAACTGCTTGAATAGTTTGAAATAGAAATGTTTTTGACAATTAAACTGTGTACTTATGCTGAACTGAATTGTTTTAAATAGAACTGATTATTTACATAAAAATGGATTTGGCATTAAATAACCTACCAAGGTTGATATGTCATAAAACCCAACAAACCAACCAACCAACCAAATTATTCCACACTTGGTTTGCCACAAACCCACAAAATGAATTAGTGACAACCAACACTGTTACAATACATACATATATATATATATATATATATATAATGACAAGTTAACCAGGTTTGAGTTTCCTTCTGATTGCACTATATATATATATATATATATATATATATATATATATATATATATATATATATATATGTCTGATTAACTTAAAACTACATGTATTTGAACAAAAAGTGTTCTGCATGGAAACAATGGAAAAACCACCAAATCAACTCTTATACAAAGAAAAGCACAAAACACCCTCACCAGGAGGTACTGAAAAGATCTTGGCCCAAATAAGGAGGGTATTACCTTAAGCCATGAAATTTATATACCATTCTACAATTCGGCAATCTGTAGATGAATACACTTGGCACACGTTTTTCTTTAACCTTACCATAAAAAAGGGGTCCTTTCTTTTTTGCCTGGGACAGCAATATACCCCTGCATCCACATATATATTTTATAAATTAGAAGGTGTTTATAGTGTAATGGAAATCTTAGGAAATGGACATGGCAATCAAGGTTCAAATCCTGGATGAGGCTCTTTTCATTTCACATAGTGCTAATAACATTGCGAAAGGTATGAATCCAGCTATAGGTAAATAGTAGGGCAGACTGTACTCTTTAACCTTGGTATGGCAATTGATGAAGGAGAAGGAAAACTCTGAATTCAAACCTGTTAATTTCAGCTTAAAAAATAGAGCTTGTGTCACATCCTGCTTGTGTGGAGTGGCTGGTATATATATATATATATACATATTCTATAAATGAACCTGTTGAAAAGCCTGGATCAATAAGTCCATAGCAGGACTTGGGGAATTTTTTGTTAAAGTGAGTATCCTGGATATGACACTAAACTATCTGATAGTGAGGTTTCAGTAATGTTGGAGCTTTGGGGAATATGGAGCACCCCTTCATTGCCATTGCTCCCAGGTCTACTCTAGCCCGGCATGGTAGCACCTGATAGCTAAATTGAATTGTTTGAAATTGAACAGTTTTTGACATTGACATTGAAACTGTACTTATACTAAACCAAATTGTTATATATAGAACTGTTTTGACATTTTACTGTGTAAACAAAATCTGTTCTTACGCTAAATTGAATTAGCTGAATTAAAACTGTTTGAATAAACTGAATAGTTTGAAATAGAAATGTTTTTAACATTTAAACTGTGTACTCATGCTAAACTGCATTGTTTGAAATAGAACTGATTATTTACATAAAAATGGATTTGGCGTTAAATAACCTACAAAGGTTGATATGCCATAACAAACCAACCTCTGTAATGAATGGAGAAGTGTTGGGTTAAGTTCATTGAGAAGGAAATTATGTTAAAAATATATGTTGTGTAAGATAAAAACTTTACTTATTCAATTATTAGACTATGGTCTTATTAATATATGTACTTAAACATAGAAGTTACAGAGGTGCATTTGGCATAATGGTTATTGTTGCTGGAAATGGAATCAAAGACCTGGGTTCAAATCCTTAATAAAGCTGTTTGAGTTTCACTTTGCACAAATGCCCTTAATAATGGCATGAATCCACCCCTTTTCTCTCCCAGCTATGGGTAAATAGTAGGGCAGATTGGGCTCTTTAGCCTTTGTTAGGCAACCAGTCTAAGAGAAGGAAAAATCTGAATTCAAACTAGTTTTACTCTGCTTAAAAATTCACCTTGTGTCAAAAATCCTACTTGTGACAAAGGGGTTGTGTAAACACACACACACACACACACATTCTCACATATACTCACACACACACACACTCTCATTATATATATATTGTGATGAGGAAATCCGACACCCTCATACATTAGCCGGGTTATGCGACTCGCTAGCCCAGCCGACTATAGTCGTAAGCTGAATTGCGGAAAGAGAAGCCGTCTCTCTTCAACCCTCTCTATTAGTACAGGCCGACATGGGCATGCAAAAACCCCACTTCCTATTAGCCATGTATATACCACCCTCTTCGCCCCGTCCTCGATCACAGCGCTGATTATACCTATTATGGTAACTCTTTGCCACAACCTTGTCCGCCTCCCTCCAATCTCTCTGCTACAGCGTGGGAAAAAACAGATCAAAGGTTCCTTCCAGGGAAAGTGACCATGCACAGCCCTGCCCCACGTTGTGATTCTTTAAAAGTAAGGCCGATGGCCCTGTCTGAAAGGAAGAGGGGTTACTGGCAGCTGAAGACTGGACTCCAAAGGGGTACATATATTGCAGAACAAAAAAAAAAAAAAATAATAACTCCGATTTCTGCAGTAGATAAGAAAAGGGTTTATAAAACTTCAAAGTTACAGGTGGCGACAAAAAAAAAAAAAAATCTGCGGGTGTGACATATAATAGTCTAAGGCGGCGGCCCGACGAGGGTTAAGTTTTCTTAACGACAATGTATCTCAGCGGCGAACTGGCGATATCTGAGTTGGCAGCGCGAAGCACAATTCCAATCTGTGGGTCCCTGCCTGGTCTTCGTCGGCTTTACTTCGTCTGGGACCGAACTGCTTCGCTCTCTCTCTGCCACCAACTTACAAAGGTCTAAGTTTTCTTAACGACAGTGTATTCCAGCGGCGGACTGGCGATATCTGAGTTGGCAGCGCGAAGCACAATTCCAATCTGTGGGTCCCTGCCTGGTCTTCGTCGGCTTTACTTCGTCTGGGACCGAACTGCTTCGCTCTCTCTCTGCCACCAACCCTCAAAGGTCTAAGTTTTCTTAACGACAGTGTATCTCAGCGGCGAACTGGTGATATATGAGCTGGTAGCGCAAAGCACAATTCCAATCTGTGGGTCCCTGCCTGGTCTTCGTCGGCTTTGTCTGCTTCATCTGGAACCGAACTGCTTCGCTCTCCTGCCACCAACTTACAAAGGTCTAAGTTTTCTCAACGACAGTGTATTCCAGCGGCGGACTGGCGATATCTGAGTTGGCAGCGCGAAGCACAATTCCAATCTGTGGGTCCCTGTCTGGTCTTCGTCTGCTTCGTCTACTTCGTCTGGGACCGAACTGCTTCGCTCTCTCTCTGCCACCAACTGCTGAGTTCGGAAATCAGCCTGTTTATATAATAATTGCCAATATTCTGGGGTAGGTTCTGACTGAGGCAGGGGTGATCTCCCTAACGTCATTTTCAACTCATTAGACATCCTTCATGTCTTTGTTTTAATTTTCGTCATCAGAAAGGGTCCAACCCTCTTTTTACTACTTCCACAGAGTTGTTCCTCTCACTACCCTCATAGTGAGGACTACAGGAGGATAGCTTTCCTCCTACCAACATAGTTTCTATCAATTTACGGCTCATGACGTCAGAAAGGGTCCAACCCCTTTTTGCCCAAATATGCTGGACTGTCACCTTTGATGGAACTGGTTTCAATTCCACATAGGCGAAAAGACTGGCCTATCCTCAGGCTAATTGATAATTCCCTTTCAGCACTGATAAGTAATTTCAGATAATTTTGTCATCCCTTAGCTAAAGCATTTCCCTAAATGCCAGATGGCCTTCCTCTCATCAACAAAGACTTCTTTGTTCGCCTCTCAACCTCTTTTCTTCCTCAATTTCCGTTTGTACTTATTTGCCTCTGAGGTCTATCCTCTAACTGGGGTATCTCCATGTCACTGCAATCAGGTGAGAGTCACAGGTCACAGGTTATCTTCCCTGATTGTCAAATTTCTAATTTTCATTTTTTTTTTCCAGGCTTGGGATTTGTTTCATGATATCACTCATTTCTTAAAACAAGATATTTTTCCTTCCTCTATTTCTAATTTTACTTGTAACCAACTTGGTCACCCCCATTACCTGTCAACATCTTTGTTTCAATTTTGGCTATTGTCAACAAAAGGAAAAAAAAAACAAAAAAAAAACTCGGTCACAGCATTTTCGATTCTTTTTCCCAGAATTTCAACTCCACACTTCTTGGCAATTATAA
Source organism: Sepioteuthis lessoniana (assembly GCA_963585895.1). NCBI lineage: Eukaryota > Metazoa > Mollusca > Cephalopoda > Myopsida > Loliginidae > Sepioteuthis > Sepioteuthis lessoniana. The sequence continues at coordinate 86,148,174 of OY757913.1, read as the reverse complement.
TTGGCTATTCAATTTTTTTTTGGTTAACCCCTCACGCACCGCCACAGACGAATATTGTCACATGTATACGTTAGCGGAGAAGCAGACCTGCGACCATGATTGGTACTGAGGAAGAAAACGCCAAAAAGTCAAACACGTAGTAAATTTCAAACTATGGAAACTAAGCAGTTGCCATTTATTCGTCGAAGGATGAAAACACATAAGCAGTTGCCTTTTGTTCGTTGAAAAACTAAGAACATAATTTGAGATATAGAAGAAACCCAAATTCCAAAGTCATGCCGCGCAGAGAACACTGAGAGAAAAGAAAAAACTTCTCCTTTGAATGAATTCAAACTCCGAGGTATGATGATCCTCGTTAAACGAATACCCAAAGAAAAGACTTGTCTACGATGAAAGAGACAATTATTAATCTTGGTCTGAAATAAGACGTGTGTCCTTCTACCAACATGTTACAGAAACCCAATAACGTGAGGAAAAAGAGAAGAGAATAAGAGTCCCAAGTAAGTGAACATACAATTAAAGTATATTCAAATTTATCTTGTATTCATGCTGACGTGAATAAAGACAAATTACACGAGGAAAGAATAACTCTGATAAGATATAGGAGAGAAAAGAGGGAATATTCCCCCAATGATAAACCTGAGATTTGGAGCACGAGCTCTACCATCAAATCCGAAAGACTGACGAAAAGTGGAACGTGTCTACCGTTGTCGAACTATATTCTCACATTCCGCCATTAACAGATATCAAATGGGGACATCGTCCGGGATACGAATATTTTAATGAAGGCTCTTCCGAGATACTGAAAGACTTTCTTGCTCCTGACTTTTACTTGAATTGTTTTTTTTTCTTCCTTTTATTCAATAAAAAAATATTGTTGTTAATCTTGTTAACCCAAACATGGCAGTTCAGAGTCCTTTTTTTGTTGTGGAAGTATTGTATTTGTCGAAGGCCTTGTATTTCAGGGGGAAAGCTGCCAGTTAGCTGTGTTGACTTTTAATAATTCACCTATAACCCACCTGGTGTCTTTAAAATGTAGTTCAGCTAGGGAGTTGGTAAAATCTGTGACATTAAATAGCGTCGGCAAACCACAGCCAATATTTGTGCCCTGCATTAACTGGTGGATTTGGCGGGAACGAGCAGTACTCCGCAAGCCCGCTGGGCCCATGGCAGCATAATAATATATATATATATATATGTCTGGTTAACTAAAAATCACATGTATTTGAGCAAAAAGTGTTCCTCATGAAAACAATGGTGAACCAAATCCACTCTTATATAAAGAAAAACACAACGCCATGCCTTACCTACCAAATACCCCCTTAAGAACTCCTTAAAATAAAACAAGTCACTGTGGCTATACCAGAAACTTCAGTTTAATACAGTAAGTAATATTATTGTCACTGGCTTTAAGGTGGGTAACGGTTTGTTGCTCTTCTTGAAGACAGTAGAAACACGTGTTGAAGAGAAATAAATAACTTAAAAAAATAAATCCCCTTGTGGAACTATTCATTTTAAAGCATATATATATATATATATAGTAATTTTGAGAGTCATAAAAAATCCATGCGACGAAAGCAGCTAAATCAATCAATCAATCAACCAATCGATATAAAGCTATCTTTGTCAAGCACAAGGCCACATGTATGGAACACTTAGTGATAACTGTACTCACGTTGAATAATAATGTCTTGTGAGGATGATTTACCCAACAAGGTTGGGGAGACAAGTCTGTACAACTTTTTTTTTGAGTGGAGATGGATTTATGCATTTCTCTAAAGTCATAAGTTCGAATTGAAATGAAACAACCTCTGTTATATAGATAACCCTAGACGGGTTGACATGCCGTTAAAATCAGTTAAACAATCAATCAAATCCGACTAATGCTTGAGGATATATAAACAAAAATAAGATTTTGACTGCTGATTTTCAGGGCATGCCGGTAGGTAGGCTCATTCTGTTTAGAATGTTCGCGCAGCACAATGATTCTTGTCCTATTTTCTATTCTTTGTTCTTTTGCTGCCTGAAGACATTAAAACACCAACTGAGAAAGTAGAGACGATTGCTGTCAAAAGAGTTCTAATCCTCTTATACGCTCCATTAGAGATGGTTTTCGACTCTCCTTCTTCTAAGAAAGTCTATCTTACCTCGATAATAGGCCTTGGTGATGGCGTCGAATTCCTCTTGTCCTGCCGTGTCCCACAGCATCAATCGAACTTCCTGAGCATTCAATCTGAAATAGAATTCAACAGACAACTTAACATGCATCGAAGAACCAAATGGACATTATATTATCAACCCGGTTTTCATTCATTCCCCCCCTTTTTTGTTTTGTTATTTAGTATACTTTCCCAGTCAAGTATAAAGTTCAGAGACGGACTGGGTTGTCCGGGCGCTGGGAAGAATCCCAAAGGACCGGTAAGTCTGTAGGAGGGTTTTTCCAGGCGCTTTTATTGTAGGCTAATAACCTAACTTGTCCTATGCTGAAACCAGTAGAAACTCTCTAAGTTCGGACACGACTCATTATTTTATATATTTCCTACTTTGTGTAGAAAATGAGATGTGTGTAGGAATCACCAGGAAGTTAACACTGCCAAAAGTCAACGTTGACGAAAGTTTGTGAGCAAGAGGCTCGACACCCCATTTCTGGTTGTTTCTTGCTAAATTAATTGTATCATTCATCTATGCAGAACGATTCCTGCCAAATAATAAAAAAAGAACTTTGATTGGGAACCACTTTTGTTTAGGTCGCAGATAATGGTTGGTTGGTGCTTTACGGCATAACAAACATTGCGGGTAATTTAATGCCAAACCCAGTAATATATCCTCCTCCCATCCTCTGCTGGGGTGGTACAATTTGTTATTTTGAAAAGTGGGTGGGGGATCGCAGAAAGATGGGGTCAGATTTCAAAATAAATGAAATAGATAAGAAGACAGTTTAAACGTATAACACACACACACACACATACACACACACACACACACACACACACATATATATATATATATATATAGTAAGTGTTTGATGCCCAAGAACAAAGTGGTATAAAACCTAAGAATTAAAAAGCAATGACCCAGAACCGTTCAATTTTTTTCACTGTTATTTGATTATCATGTGAAATGCACAATCTTCAGTCGGCAATATATATATATATATATATATATATGCGTGTGTGTGTGTGTGTGATTTTTGAGCGAATAGTTAGTAGTTAACTTTATTTTCAAACGAGTTGTAAAAGCTCCTTTGTTTGCACACAGTTGAATGATTTCAAGTATTCTCATCCAACACTAATAATTGTATTTAATATTAACTGTTTGCACACAAATGGTTTCAAGAATTGCTATTTAACATTAGTAATTCTACTTATCAAGTATTCCTATAATAGGAATTTATAGTGTGTGGTATTCATGGAAACTATCACCAGCTTTTTCCTATAATGCCTTAGGCTATCTGAATGATAACCTAATACAGAATATTTCGGTAAGGAAAAGCCAAGTTCATTTAGCTAAAAATAAAACATATATTATATACATATATTTAAACATAATCATAAAACATGATAAATGTCCCAAACCCTCATTAACTCTTCCACATTCATTATTACTACGCATATACACTCTGACTATATCACATAAACGCATATGTAAGGACTTTTAGAGGCGACTGTAGTGCAACAGTTATCGTCTTAAGAAAAGGGTTTGGTTTCGGGTTCTTTGTTGAATGGCATATCAACCTTTGCAGGTTATTTAATGCCAAAGCCATTCTCTTAGAAGAACAGTAGTGGAACTATTTAACCCATAGCTTGGAGGATAAGGGGGTTCATACCATTCCCCAGGGTATTTGCCCGAAAGTGAACGTAATACCACGACTGGAATACGAACTCGCTTACTATGATTCCGCAGTCCATCGCTTTAACCATTACACCACGAGGACACCCCCTAAAAAATGGACATAAAGGCCCAAGTTGAAATAAAAGGCAAAGCTGTTTGCATTTCCTATAACACTAATGCCTCTGGGAAAGGTATGAATCCATCTATTCACTTTTCAGCTATTTTGTTTATAAGCTACTCCTGATTTACGTCCCCTACAATGTAGTTCCCCTATTAGCGGTATTATACACTGCTCCATTGTCGTCCTCGTTTATACTGACGGTGCACTTAGAGTCACTTCAACTATTTGTAAATAGTAGGACAGGCTGAATCTTTAGCTAGCCTTGGTATGGCGAACGGTCTCTGAGAAGGAACTCTGAATTCAAACTTGTTAAACACCGTCTGTGACGCACCTGTTCGTATGGACGGGTTGGGTTAATAAATTTATGAAGGATGCTAATTAGCATTTCATGAAAAGAAATCTATGAAGGATTCTAATTAACATTTTATGAAGGAAAGAAAAAAATATATGAAAGATTTTAATTAACATTTCATGAAAGAAAAAAAACTATCTAAAATATTTTGTAGCAGAAAGAATTTCAAATTATTATTTAGCACATTAATTATTTTGATCGTTGTTATCCCAACCTCATATTTTCACCCTGTAGCACTATGTGGGTGGGCTGCCAAAGCAGACGATTCCTTTGTCTGTTTTGGCGCGAAACCAGACAAAGGATTCTTGGACCTGAAATCTCGCCGTATCCGGAAGTGGGAAGGGGACGTGAAAGAGAGTTGACGACGCGACCCAGCAGAGAGGCAGTTGGCGTTGGACAGCAGAGAGGCGAGCAGCAGAGAGTTGGCGTGGAACCACGGACAGGGGCAGTCAACACTGGACTCCGGAGACAGTAGAGGAGACAAGATAGGGTCCAGCGAAGAAGATTGAGTCTCAAGATGTCTGCATTCGAGTTGCTTGTGGAATTTTCGCTAGTAACCCACGCTAGCGATAGTCTGCACATGCATATAGTGTTGCATACCTTCCTCTGCTCTTGGTTAACCCCAAGCTTTGTTCGTGTTTGTTCGTTTGTCCTTCTATTTTCTCCGTTCCCTCGATCGTATTCTTGTGTAGGTAAAGAAATGTGCGTTACCCCCTCGAACCACTAGTTGATCACCGGCCGGCGTAAGAAGTGACATGGTTAGAAGAAAGTTAACGTGTGTAGGGGCGAGAGTGTGTAACGTTACAACCCAATGAGGATGATTTATCCCATTCTGTCCGGATGACTTTCCTGGACAATATAAAAGGCGGTGTAAACGCGCTTTCACTCTCTTCTTCACTCACTCTTCTTGACGATTCCAGCAGCAGTAACAGACCATCACAACATGAGATGAGCACATTCAACTTTTGGGCCAGTGTTTTTTTAGGAGTTCATTCTTTCATCATTCATTCCTCATAGACCCACTGGTCCTCGAAACTTCAAGGTTAGATGGTTAATTCTGGCTCTATCATTTGTAAATGTTTTCTTCCATGTATGAATTCACAACTATCTTTCTGGCAGTCATTAAACTTCTTGAAACTCATCAATATTCTCGTCTTCATTCCTGTATTTCCTTTCTTCTTAATGTAACAGGGCAGACTACAATTTGCCCTTTCGTTAAAATTTTAATTGTCATTTCATAAAAGAGAAGAAAATTCTTTGAAAGATTTTAATTAACATTTCATGAAAAAAAAAATCTCTGAAAGATTTTAATTGGCATTTCATGAAAGAAAAAATCTATGAAAGATTTTGATTAGCGTTTCACGAAAAGAAATCTATGAACGATTTTAATTTACATTTCATGAAAGTAAAAAGTCTATGAATGATTCTAATTGATATTTCCTGAATGAAAGAAAAAAAATCTATTTAGGATTCTTCTTAGCATTTCACGAAAAAAAGAGCCTCTGAAAGATTCTAACGAAAATTTCACGAAATTAAAAAAAATCTATGACCGATTCTAATTAGGATTTCATGGATATCTTTATTATTTGAAGAATTCGGAAGATTGCATAATAATGTTCGGTATAATGTGTGACTCCACAAATGTGTCTTTCTCTTTTAAATTAAACTTAAAATTGCTTTATACTCTAAGTATTTCATGTAGATTATTTTAATACTTTTTGACAGGCCCATTGGCCTAGTGGTAGAATGTTCGCAAATGACCAGGGTGACTGGGGTTCAATCTCAGGTCGAGTCATGCCAAAGACTCAAAAAATGGTACTTGATAACTCCTTGTTTAACACTCATTATTATAAGGCACGTATCAAGGGTAAAGTGGAGCAATCCAGGGAAAGGAGTAGCAACCTCCCGTAAACCTCGGTGTAGTAGCTATTGAAAAGAGAGCTTTTGGGTACTCCTCGACTACGGTCGCCAACATTAATTCTTTTTAGGTTTCATTTGTGCTGTTATATATATATATATATATACCTTCATTTGCACGAAATTAGACACAGTCCCATGGGAAACGTTAGCGGTTAGAGAGAAACGTGCACTCGTGAAAACTGCCTCCAAAAGCTATCGGAAGAACCCAACAAATACAAATGCCCGAAAACTAGAAAAGTCACAATATCAATTAGCAGGCATATATCTAAAAGAACAGACGGAATACAAACAAAATCAAATAGATAAGATTAGAGACTCGGTGGAAGAGAGACAATCTAGGATAGCCTGGCAAACAATAAACGAAGTGAGTAGAAGGAAGAGCACAGCCAAAGCAAAATTGAAAGCTGCCAACCAAGAAAGAATAAAACTGTGGAAACAGCATTTCGAAAATCTACTAGGAAACCCACCAAAAGTAATGAATGAACCGATCACCAGAATTATCAGTAAGCAATTAGACATTAAACTAGTTCCATTCACCAAAGAAGAACTCGACTCGGTTCTTAGAAAAATTAAAAATAGGAAAGCTGCAGGGCTTGACGAGACCCCCCAGAAGTATGGAAGACCAGACAATTCGACGACATACTGCTCCAATAATATAACGCAGTCTATAATCAAACTACGATAGACAGATGGATGAAGGGATGCATCCTTCCTTTCCCTAAAAAGGGTGAACTCGGATTAGCCAAGAACTACCGAGGTATAACACTTACATCCATAGCAGCCAAAATTTACAATGCCCTACAACGAAACCGCATAGAACCCAAAATCGACAATATCCTTAGGAAAAACCAAAATGGCTTCCGAAGAAATAGATCCACGACCTCACAAATATTGACCATCCGTAGAATCTTTGAAGGCGTACGGGCAAAAAACCTACAGGCAACATTACTATTTGTCGACTTTACAAAGCCTTCGATTCCATTCACCGAGGGAAGATGGAACAAATCCTTCTCGCATACGGCCTACCAAAAGAAACCGTAGCAGCAATAACGATTCTCTATAGAAACACCAAAGTGAAAGTACGTTCACCGGATGGAGACACAGAATACTTCGACATTGTAGCAGGAGTACTACAAGGGGACACGCTAGCCCCATACCTCTTTATCATTTGTCTAGACAACGTGCTTAGAACTTCGATCGACAAAATCAGAGAAAATGGCTTCGAGCAGAAGGTACCCCGCGAAAACAATTACCGACGCCGACTACGCCGATGACATAGCGTTACTGGCGAATACGCCCAACCAAGCCGAAACACTACTGCATAGTTTGGAATGAGCCACCGCAGGCATTGGCCTCCATGTCAATGCACACAAAACTGAATATATGTGTTATAATCAAACAGGCGACATTTCCACACAAGACGGAACCTCTCTGAAACTAGTAGACAAATTCACCTACCTAGGAAGTAGCGTCTCATCAACCGAAAAGGACATCGAAACTCGGCTAACGAAAGCATTGACAGCTATCGATAGGCTCTCGATCATATGGAAATCAGACCTGACCGATAAAATGAAACGCAGTTTCTTCCAGGCAGCGGTCGTATCGATACTGCTATATAGATGCACTACTTGGATGCTTACTAAACGGCTGAAGAAGAAGCTAGAGGGCAATTACACAAGAATGCTGCGAGCAATATTGAACAAGTCCTGGTTGCAACACCCCACAAGGCATCAACTATACGGCCACCTGCCTCCCATCACGAAAGCTATACAAGTTAGGCGAACCAGACACGCAGGACACTGCTGGAGAAGCAAGGACGAACTCATCAGTGATGTACTCCTATGGACCCCCGCATGTAGCCAAGCAAAAGCAGGACGACCAGTTCGAACATACATACAGCAGCTATGTGAGGATACAGAATGTAGTCCCGAAGACCTGCCAAAAGCGATGAATGATAGGAAGAAGTAGCGAGAGAGGGTCAGGGATATCCGTGCTGGCGGCACGACATGATGATGATGATGATGATCTTCCACATCGGATACTACTATGTATACACACACTGACTATGTCCCACAAACGCATATACAAAGACTTTTGGAGGTAATTGTAACAAAAGATATGATTTGGTCAAACTTATTTTTGTGTACGTATATATATATAACTTGAATTCGGCGGCTGAGAAGGGCAGGGTATCGCACGCGCTTTCACACATTGTATGATGAAAAAAATAACCGGGATTCACTCCCAGGTTACCTCGAGAAATGGTTCTTGGTGCCTATTTGCTTAACACTCAGAGTCATAACGTACAGATCAAGGGTAAGTGGAGCAATCGAAGGAAAAGACTAGTGCCCTCTACTACTCCTCGGTGTTGTAGTTATTGAAAAGGGAGCCTTCGAATCGCCCTCGACTACGGTCGGCCAATTTACTGTGCATATTAAAATATATAGATAGTTAGGTCATGTACAGCTTAGTTATAAGCCCTTCCAGTCTGACGCCTGCTCTAGAGTGATGGTTTGGAAGCTTATCTTCTAAACCAGAGAATGGAAATCTTTATACATTCACAGACCACATTGTATATTCATTGTCAACTCAATAAATTTTAGAAAGTTCACAACGAACCCTGAAGTCTAAACTCGAGTTAAAAGAAATGAAAAACATTACTTTTCAAAAACCTTTGAAATTGTGATTTTTTGTGAGAAATCATTTAAAAAATTTTAAAGCTGTGGTGTACTGTTTTAATTCTTACGACAAGGCCGTGGAAATCTTTGGGACATCAAATTTTAAAGCTGTGGTGTACAGTTTTAATTCTTACAACAAGGCGATTGAAATCATTCGGATATCAATTTTTAAAGCTGTGGTGTGCTATTTTAGTTCTTTCGACAAGGCCTTGGAAAACCAAACTCGATGTTTTCAGAGGCTTTAAGGATGTAAGTTCCCTACTCTTGTATTTGATCAGTTCTAGTATCTTGGCTTCGATCCTCGTCGCCATTTGCCAGACTTAGCTTATTTTAGTAAATATTTGGATGCCTGACCCTGGCACAAATTAGTCAAGCAGATCATTTTTTTTTCAGCAGTGACTTTGCTAGGATACTCTAAGCCAAAAGTATGCCTCTTAAAAGCAACTATTACTCGATACCATTTTAGCAATTGGGAAGGGAAATACCAAGGAATAAATATAGCCAAGGGCTGAACTGAAACCAGTTGAAAATGTAAATTTGGGACTAAACTGTTCAGTAAAAAAGAAGGCGCTCGTAGTGTAACTTATTGTTGGAGAAAATGAACTTGGAGACCTGAGTTCAAATCTTGAACGAGACAGTATTTCTCTTCGCCCTTATGTCCCTGAGAAAAGCATGAATCCATCTCTTCCTTCTCTAGCTATCGGTGAATTGTAGAATAGCATTGGCATGGAAACTAGTTTAGGAGAAGGAAAACTGAATCAGAACTAGCCGTACTCCATTTAAAAATTGACCTTGTGATGTATAAAGCCTTTAACATTAAGGGGTTGAGTAAATACACATAAAACCAAAATATTTCTTATTTATATCTATATTGGTTTTGATTGATTGGTTTATCTAACGGCATATCAATCCGTGATGGGTTATTCAATTCCGAAATCTGGTTCATTTGTAAATATTTCATTAGGACTAAAAAACAAACAAACTTAGTTTTTATTCTCTTGGTTGTTTGGGTACGTCAACTAGTCTAAGGGAAGAAAAACTCTGAATTTAAACCAGCTATACTGTAGTTAGAAATTTATTTTTCGGTGGAGGGGTCGGGTAAATACATAATCAGTAAAAAAAAAAATGAGGCAAATGATTGAAAGTTACTTTTATTTGTATGGTGAATATTAGTATTACATTTCTAGATATAGTCCAGTCGGCTGGGGATGTAGAATACACCGACTGTATGTCTTAGAGGGTTAAGATTCCCCTCAACGAGTGTTGTGGATATGACAGTAAAACATCTGATGACTTGGAGATTTGGGCAATGCGGAATAAACCTTCATTGCCATTGCTCTAAGGTCCACTCAAACCCGGAGTGACAGCACCTTATAGGGTCCTATCTATAAGTAAAATAGAACTGTTTGACATTTAAATTGAGTGCAAACAAACGATTTACGCTAAATTGAATTTTTTGAAATAGAACTGTTTGACCATATAATTGTGTGTAAATAAATGACTGATGTTTTAATGAATTGTTAGTGATACTGTGCAATACCTGGAACAATTTAATTTCGTACAAACGAATGAATAATGTTGAATCGAATAATTAGTATTGAATAGCAATACTTGAAACTTTAATTTTGTGCAAAAATCGAATTATTCGTCTTACACAGCAATACTTGGAACTGTTTGCAAATGAACGAACAGTGTTATCAACAAAATGTTTATAAATCGTATATATTTAATACATATCTATAAATAGGATTTGGCATTAAATAAACTAAAATAGTTGATATGTCATAAATTCAAACCAAACCTCTAGATAATTTTTTTTGTATATCAAATGAAAATTAACGTAAGTTAGGTTTATGCGTGGGCTATTCTGTACAGACACCTGTTTTATTGTTGTAATTCCAACAATAACAACAACAATAACAACAACAACAATTTACCAAATCTGTTTTGATATATGCCCGCGTTTTTTTCTATAATAACTTAGCACGACTTGTCGATCGAAAAATCTTTGTTTCAGGCCACGACCCCACTGGGGCTAGATGAAAACGCTGAATTTTAAGAGCATGTTTTCCAACACTGTCATATGTTACATGTGCGTGCTCGTTATCATTGTTGCCTTGTGCCACACTCGACAAAACTTGAGAAACACTTAACCGTATATACAGTCACACAATAACTTATTAATAAAAACAAACGCAATAAACTGCAATCGCAGAAGTGGCACCAATTTTCTTTGGGGTTCAGGGAGTGTAGAGTTGCCCTTTAAATATCATTGCTCTCAGATCCACCATTACCAGAGGTGGTGGTGTTTCTTGGATAAAATGGCTTGTATATGTTATAAATATGTTGTTATAAATTAAAACAGCTAAAAGATTCTGCAACTTACAATATGTATTTCGGCATTAAATAACCAAGAAGGGTTGATATGCCGTAAAAACCAACCAACCAACCAACCAACCAACCAACCAACCAACCAACCAACCAAGTTTTAAACAGCAGTCGGTAGTCTTTGAAGTCCTTTGTTCTTTCTCTCCTCCGAATAATGGCGGACCTTTCTATTGTCCCCCTTCTTATTCAACAGCGGACGTCAGTCACTGGATCGATGTTAATAAGTACAGTTACGTAGCAAAAACAAAGGACAAGGATCAGGTTCTGATGTCAGGGCTATCCATCCAACAAAGCAAAAAACAAAACAAAAAACAAAACAAAACAAAAACAAAACAAAACAAAAAAAGAAAAAATCCCCCCCAACCCCAAACAAACACAAAAACCTATACAAGGCATAATAAAAAAGAAGTATATAGAATGAATCTTAAAATTAAAAAAAATATCGAGACTGTTCCAAGTATGGCTATATATAACTAACAAATCAATTAACAAATCAATTAATCATTCGTTCACACACAGTTAAATGATCAAACAGATCTATTTCAAACAATTCAATTTAGCATAAGTTATTCATTTGCACACAGTATAAATGTCAAACAGTTCTATTTGACCCATACATCGGACCCTATCAGGTGCTACCACTTTGCGTTTGAGTGGACCTGGGAGCAAAAGGAATGAAGAAGGTATTCTGCATTCCCCAAAGCCCCTGCATTATTGGAGTCTCACCATAAGAACACTCGTTGGGGAGGGGTCTTACCTCTCTACAAAGATACAGTCAGTGTATTCTACAGCCCCAGCCGACTGGTCTAGAAACAGTGATAGTGTGAGGACTTATAAGTTAATAAACGTTATTAAGAGGTTAACGTTTATAAAGCTCTTCGTACAAATGTAAACACAGCAAAATAATTTTTTTTTAGTCTTGATTTTCCCGTGACCAGAAAATAAAGTTATTGAAAATATTTATGAAAAAAAAGGTAATAAATTTTCAGAATTTTCAGCTAGGTGCCTACTTTATATGGTTATACAAAAAGATAACGATTTGGTTTACCTAACCAGACAGACACAAAGTAAAAGTCCACTTTAGCATTGCATTTACATTAAATCGAAGCTGTCACAAAAAATTTAGATGGAAGAAACAAAACAAAACAAAACAAAAAATACAAAAAAAAAACAAAAAAACAAAACAAGAAGTTAAAAAAACCTAAACGAAACACATTCTCAGTGGACAAGTTTTGATGCAAAAAGAATATTCCTGTGGTACCACAGTAACTTCCTTGATCCAAGTCTTTGCGATTATTTCCTGTTTCCAAAAATCAAAACCCTGCTCCGTGGTCGCCATTTGAGAATAACTGAGAAAAAATAAGATCATGACGAACCAAATGAAGACAGTGTCAGTGGGATACTTTCTGGTGTGTTTATATGTGAGGCGGTTGACTGAGGGGGGGGAACTTGTTCGTCGATCTGTGGCTTCTCAAAAGAAACTATTTTCAGGGCACCTCTGGTGGTGTAACGGTTAGCAAGCTAGACTAGCAAACCCACACGAGTGAGTTAGAGTCTCATTGGGCGCCCCATTCATTCGGCCTTGTGCCACATCGAAGCATAGGGCTTTGTAAATTACTATTTTCAGGGAGCTCAGGCTGATTTTAAATCAGGATGATGATGATGATGACGATGAAAAAAAAAGCACGATCAGTTTAGTTACTTAATTGACTGCCTTAGAAGCTTTTATTGGCTAGAATTTCAAATTTTATAATCGTCGACCTTCGGTAATTAAACACAATTTGGCGCGACAGTGAACTAGGGCACAACCGAACACTTTTATAACTCACAGGAATTTATGTATGTAGGTTAACATTAAGAACAAGATAAAACTATTTCTTTATTACATAATTTTCGTCTTTAATAAACTGAGCTTCTCTTATATAATAAAGTGAAGGCTCCTTTGATAAACTGGTGATTTGTTCTTTAATAAACTGGTGATTTGTTCTTTAATAAACCAAGCTTCATTTCTTTAATAAAGAGAAGGCTTCTTTAATAAACTGGTGATTTGTTCTTTAATAAACCAAGCTTCATTTCTTTAATAAAGAAAGAAGCCTCTTCTTTAATAAACTGGTGATTTCGTCTTTAATAAACTGAGCTTCATTTATTTGAGAAAGTGATTTCTTCTTAAATAAACTGATTTCTTTAATAAACTGTGATTTACTTTTTTAATAAATTGATGTTTGCTTATTCAATAAACCGAGGTTTGCTTATTTAGTAAACTACAATTTCTTTTTCAATTAACCTGTGATTTTTAAAAATAAAATGTGTTTTGTTTCATAAATAAACTGAGGTTTGTAGGAAGTGGACCTGTATTTAGTATTTAAGTCCCCTATAATTTAACGTTAATTTTGATATTTAAAATAAGGGTTTAATATTTCCCACAACGTTTAATGTTGAGGTTCGATATAGAGTGTTTATTATAAGCACATGGATAAAGTATTAAATGAAGGAAGATATGCAACAAATGAATAAAAGATATGAAACAAATAAAGGTTGTAAAACGGCGCGGACAAAATGGACATTTAAACAAGGCGACGAACAAAAACAAATTTATATTCTACAACAATAAATCTTACGTTGATACATAAAAAATATTACTAACTCTACTAACAAAATAATAGTGTGTGTATATGTGTGAGCTCGTGTGTGTGTGTGTATGTGTGTGTAACACAACTAAGCTATAAAAGAATTACAAGTTTAAAATGTCCTTTTTTTATGGTTAGAAACGGGCAGTTTCTCAGAGACTGGAAAGCGTCTCATAGTCATTGTATATGAATGTCTGCGAGGCCCATCCATGTTGTTGCTTCGCCCTCCTGTTGATTCACGCTGGAGGGAGTGTGTTACCGCTGCAAAGAAATTTGGTCAAAGACAACAAGGGTGTTTGAAGACGACGTATTTATCGAAAATACGCGTCTTGTAGGTGGCTCAAAAACGCAGGACTTGAATTTACGCGCGGACCTAGTTTTAAACATGTCACGTGGTCCTCCTGGCCAATGGTTTCCAGAGACTGAATAAGTGAGCGTCCGCCATCTTTGTGGGAACAAGTGGCATACCGCCCAAAATAATTCATAGGAGTGTAAAGTCCTATAGGTTTGCTTATTTCATAAAGTGGGGGTTTCTTTAAAAAAACAAAAAAAGGTGATTTACTTCTTTAATAAACTGAGGTTTTATTTAATAAACTAATGACTTCTTTAATAAACTAAGATTTTCTTTGATAAATTAGTGACGTTTTTTATAATAAACTAGTGACTTCTCCAATAAACTGAGATTTTTTTTATAAACTGACGATTTCTTCTTAAAATAAACTGAGCTTTTCTTTAATAAACTGATTTCGTCCTTGATAAACTGAGATTTTCTTTTATGAACTAGATACTTATTTATTAATAAACTAGTATTTTCTTTAATAAATAGCATTTTCTTCTTTAATTAGCAGATATTTTCTTGAATAAACTGACGTTTTCTTGAATAAACTGATTTCTTTAACAAACTGAAGCTTTCTTTAATGAACTAGTGACTTCTTTTGTAAGCTGGTGTTTTCTTTCATAAACTAGGAATTTCTTCTTTAAAAAACTGGTGGTTTCCTCTTTATTAAACTGGTGATTTGTTCTTTAACAAACAGATATTTTCTATAGTAAACTGGTGATTTGTTCTTGAACAAACAGATATTTTCTATAGTAAACTGGTGATTTCTTCTTTAACAAACAGATATTTTCTATAGTAAACTGGTGATTTCTTCTGAAATAAACTGAGCTCCTTGAATAAACTGGGTTACTTGAAAAAAAAAAAAAAAAAAAGAAAAAAAGAAAAAAGAAAAAGAAAGAATAAATTGGATTTCGACTCACTCAATTTGCCGCTCTAAGAAATCCACTCCGATGGTTTTTTTATACTCCTTTGTAAAAATCCCCTTACAGTACCGTTGGATCATGCTGGATTTCCCAACCCCACCATTGCCGACGATCACAACTTTGATCGCAGTCTCAATGTCCTCTTCGTACATTCTAAACACCATTCCAGCAATTTCTTGTTCGTAATAATTACAACTGGATTTTAAGATCAAAGAAAAATCCACCTTGTGGTGTTAGAAAAAAAGTGATGAGCTCCTGTTGGCGAACTGGAAGCCATCTTGTCTTTCGTCACATTTAAAAGCGCCAAAATAATCAATGCATTTTCAATCTCTTTCGGACGTTTCCTTTATTCTCTGAAAGAAAGAAAGTAAAAAAATGAATTCGTTAAATAAACTTATAATTAATGCATAAATTAATTAAACGATTAAGAAGGAACAAAAGAAAAATTAATGAATTGTTAATCAACTTTAGTTAATGTTAATCTAAGAATTGGTGTACGCCCTGTCAGGGGGGGGGAATACACTAACTGTATGCCCTAGAGTGCGGTAATAACCCTTCTCCACAAAAAGAGTGTCCCAGATATGACACTAAAATGCATCTACTGGAAATATGGGGAACGTGGAATACCCATTCATTGCCATTACTCCCAAGTCCACTCAGACACGGAGCGGTTGTTTCCGTTTTGATCTTAACTATGGGTTAGAAAAATCTGTATGGAAATTATTAGTATTAGATAGGAATACCATAAAAATGCAAATTATTTGTATTAAGAATAATTTCTTGGAGTTATAACTGTTTACTAAAGATTAGTTATTTGAAACCATATAAATTTGTGTAAACAAAGGACTATTATTAAATAGAATTATTTGAAACCATATAATCATTAGTATAAGATTGGAATACTTAAATACATACATTTCTGAGCAAATTATTTTTATAAGATAGGAATACTTGAAGCCATACGTTTCTGAGCAAATTATTTGTATAAGATAGGAATACTTGAAGCCATACTTTTCTGAGCAAATCATTTGTATAAGATAGGAATACGTGAAGACATACATTTCTGAGCAAATCACTTTTATAAGATAGGAATACTTGAAGCCATAAACTAGCAAATAGATTATTAGTTGAAGATAAATTACTTGAAGCCATACATTTCTGAGCCAATTATTTGCATAAGAGAGAAATACTTGAAGCCATACATTTCTGAGCAAATTATTTATATAAGATAGGAATACTTGACGCCATACATTTCTGAGCAAATTATTTGTATAAGATAGGAATACTTGAAGACATACAACAGAATGCAAATAATTTATATTAGATAGGAATACTTGATATATAACGGAGTGCAAAGTCTAAAAAGAAACGACTACTCAAAATATAAATATAAATGTATAATGAACGCAATTCCTTAACCTCTAATTATAAAATAACCCTAGACGGGCTGATGTATTGTTAAAATCAAACAATCGATTGAGTTGTCTGGCACAAGGCTATGGAGAATAAGAACGTACAATGAATGCGATTCTCTAACTTCAATGCATAAAATCTGCCTAGATTGATTGGCAAGCCTTTAAAATAAATCAGTCAATTGTAGTTTCCTAAGCTTAGCTTGGCGCAAGATGGGTGATGTTCTCAGTGAGAATCGACCTCAATAACAATGATTTGTTAACCTAGCTCGCTAACCATTACATGGTGCGATGCGTCCACGTCAGTGTAGGATTTAAGCCCTTTGTAACTGATAAAACTTCAAAACAGAAATGGCGCTGAATAACTAGAAAATAATTTTTAACACGTTCAGTCCCGTACGATTCTCATGTGAGCCAGATTAGTATTTTGGAATGTCGAGCATGTGTGGACGAAAGAAATAATCATGCAGTAAAAAAAAGCATCCCTCCTCAACCCCCAATTTACCTCCTCCCAATCTCCCCCCCCCAAAAAAAAAGATAAAAAACAAACCAAAATAAAATATCCAGTGGGACACAAAGCGCAACGGATATAGGCGTTTGGTTGAAAAGTGCGTCTATAGCGATGGGGATATTATTATTATCATTATTATTGTTATTAGGTTTTTGGTTTAAGTTGGTTTTTGCGTTGGTTATGTTGGTATTACGTTGGTTGCGTTGGTATTACGTTGGTTGCGTTGGTATTACGTTGGTTGCGTTGGTATTTCGTTGGTAGCGTTGGTATTACGTTGGTTGTTGTCCCCTCGCTAAATGTTGATGGAAAATAAAGGTGGTGGAGAAGAACGAAGACGTCGTTAGGTTTTGTATCAAGGTTTTAATGGCAGCATGAAGTAAGGGGTTTACGCTGGTATGCCGCGAGTCTCGTAGGAAGGAAAGAAGGTAGGAAGTTGTTAGAGTGTATCATCTAATTTGTTTTTAACTAGGATCCCTTGGTCTAGAAGAATAGACGCAAGGGGGTCCGTAAACTAGATGGCTCTCCTCATAGTGGTTGACGCAGCTGCCGCTATTCAAGAGCAGACAATAAAACGTCTGTTCCTATTGACGATTCCTGAGGGAGAGAGAGTTTCGCGGGCTTTCTTCAATTTTTGGTACTGCTAGGAAATATGATTCGGGCTGAATAGGACAGGTCATCTTGATTGGGTGAAAATGTTCGGCGACTCTAACGGTCAAATTAAATTACGCGCCAAACAAAAATACAAGTTTCTTTCTGCTACACGTCTAAGCGAAATCATCTGGGGGTTGCAGGTTCAATCTCGATTACAGGTAAATAACTAGGATTGTTTACTCTAGCTTAATAATTGTACCTAGTTAAGGTTAACGGATTTAGAACACTTTAATCCCGTGGATTAAATAAACAGTTCAGTTCGAAGTTCTGTGTGGGCTCCCGAGTTCGATATGAAACACTTGAAGAAGGCCGAAGCACGCATAAGCCGAAACCTTGTGAGTATGAAGACAATAGTCTGAATATTCTAAGCGATAAAAAAAGAAAAAAAAAGAAAAAAAAAAGAAGCAAAAATAAGAAAAAAAAGCGTTTTAAATCTACCACAAAACTTCACCAGTAAAAAAATATACAAAATTGTTGGTTTAAAAATATTTTACATTAAATAACTACTGACGCCAAATCAACTCGTTGGATTACAGCAGAGTAATAATTATAGAACAACATTTCTGCTCAAAAGAGAAGGCGTAGACTGCTTTTGGCAGTCTACGCCGAAATCTAATCTTTCTAATCACACCAAAATCTGATCTTTTTGATTATAGAATAAAATGGGATTTCTTTCATGCTGTGGCTGTCTTAATACCGATCTTTCTGATTATAGAATAAAATGGGATTTCTTCCAAGCTGTGGCTGTCTTAATACTGCTGTATGGATGCACCACCAGGACTCTAACGAAGAGCACGTGGAAAAAGCTAGATGGAAATTACACAAGAATACTACGTGATGTTTTGATCAAATCCTGGAAGCAACATCCAACGAAATAGCTGCTGTACGGCCACTTAGGTCCCATCTCATAAAACATCCAAGTAAAACAAACAAGACATGCCGGGAAACTGCTGATGAAGTAAGGACGAACTCCAAATCGATGTTCTCTTATGAACTCCTACACATTTAATGCATTTATTGGGTATCGGTTTCAATTTCTTTCGAGGTTTATTGAAATCATTTCTATAGTCCCTCGTCTTTGTAACCCGGTTGATATGAGAGTTCACAGCATCAACATAGAATTAGTCTGTGTCTGTTGTTTTCCACGAGACTTTTAAACAACAGACACAGACTAATTCTACGTTGATGCTGCGAACTCTCATATCAACCGGGTTACAAAGAAGAGGGACTATAGAAGGAAGTTACTTATCAAGTAATAGAAACTCACCAAAAAGTGAGCTGATAGAAAACGCTCCTTAAGTCATTATTATTTCCATAAGCATGGAGTTAAAACTGCTCGGTGGAAATGAGAATAACTAAAGGAGCGTTTTCTATCGGCTCACTTTTTGGTGAGTTTCTGTTACTTGGTAACTTCCTTCTATAGTACCTCTTCTTTGTAACCAGGTTGATATGAGAGTTCGCAACATCAACGAAGAATTAGTCTGTGTCTGTTGTTTGAAAGTCTCGTGGACTCGACCAATTTGTAGGCACTTGTCTCAAGTAAGTTGTTTATCGGAGCAACTTTTCCCGGACAGTATCGTCTCTAACTACGACAACGAATAAATCTATCTTGTAACAGTTTGACATTACAGTTTTTTGCAAGTTCTCGCAGAGCCGTTACTTTAGACTTGATGCTTTCTAATGCTTCTTGCTTCTGGAGGTGGAATTAGTAACATTCGTTAGCTTCGTGCGTTTC
The DNA here is from genome assembly GCA_963585895.1 of Sepioteuthis lessoniana. Classification (NCBI taxonomy): domain Eukaryota; kingdom Metazoa; phylum Mollusca; class Cephalopoda; order Myopsida; family Loliginidae; genus Sepioteuthis; species Sepioteuthis lessoniana. The sequence goes on along the minus strand of OY757913.1, from coordinate 86,128,688 downwards.
CCCTACGAAAAATTCCCCAAATGTTAAGTTTCATTTTATCTTCTTCACTGACGAACATTTATGACTCGTGATAAATGTCGCAGGCTTCTTCCCGAACATTTGCAAAGAACACCAAAATCTTCTATGCTGTGTGTGGTTCCCAAGAGAGAATAATTCAGAAAGTTCCGTTTAAACTTTCGCCTGTTTTTAGCCTCATTTTCAACAAGTATCATTTTTTTGGGTGCTGGATTATCGGCGAAAAATTGTTTTCTCACCATTAGGGTCATTTCGAAAAAAATGTTTTAATAACAAATGACAATGTAGAAAAATTAAAAAAAAAAAAAGAATTATAGTACTCAAATTTCTTTTGTTCTATCCAGAATCTTTTTTAAAAGAATTTATCTGTTCCTCGTTTTTTCTTTTTTCTTTTCTCTCATTTTTTTGTGATGGTTTTGTTCCTCCTTTTATTTTTTGGATGTGGGCTTGGTTTTGTGTGACCGACCGAATATCCTTTGTAGGTTGGGTTCAACTTAAGCAAGGAAAGAATTTTCCCGTTAAAAAAATTTTGGGTTGGGTTTAGTAAGACAAGATGAAAAGACTGAGACGGAACACGTGTTGCCTATAGTAGCAGTGAACCTTTATTGAATAAGTACCAGAAATTAAGGAGGGGTGTAACTACTCTCTTAGGGAACAGGGGAGCAGAACTCTACATTAATAGGTGACCATTTACAAACGGCAGGTACTGTAAGCAATTTAAGATCAGTGTGGCAGACGAAGCGAAGCTTAGTGAATAAAAGTTGAAGTAGATAGAGTTCTGTTCTGCTTTTGTTGTTTTGGGTAGTGAGGTCAGAAAAAAACCCCAGAAGATAAATGGGATATATGATACGAGAAATGACGGGCAGCAGGAGGTTCAATGGGAGAGCATAATCTCAACAATAGATACATGTTTATACTATCTTATCTTTTATACGTTTATAGAAATCTCTTAATGTGTTGTTTCAACAAGTTTGATTACAGCACTCTCTCATATCTCGGGGGAGATCTAATGAGTCGATCTTGACTGTTTGTAGTCACTGTAAATCAAATCTGCATAGGGAAATCAGATTTGCTTAGACATTGACTTTGTCGTTTGTACAGCGTTTGCTTTGAGTTGTAGACCAATTAAGGAACCAAAACCTTGAACTGATACAAAGTCTTTGCCAAAGAGGAGAAGAACACACACACACATACATGCATACACACTCACATACAGAGAGAGAGAGAGAGAGAGAGAGAGAGAGAGAGAGAGAGAGAGAGATAGTGTTTTTAAACAATAGTTTTATGTACTTTATTCAGGGATTAATAAAATTTATAAAATGTTATAATGCAGTTAATAAATAAGACTGTAAAAATCAAGACCAAGTTGTTGGAGCAGCTCCGTTGACTGGGGCGGTAGAATATACCGACTGCATCTTTGTAGAGGGGTAAGACCCCCTCACACTCATCGGGGGTCCTGCATATGACACTAAACCATCTGATGGTGAGGTTCCAGCCCTGCAGCTTTGGGGGAAAATGGAGTACTCCTTCGTTGCCATTGCTTCCTAACTCGGAGTGGTAGCACCTGATAGGGTCCTATTTGCGAGTCAAATTGAACCGTTTGAGATTTAAACCGAGTGCAAATAAATGACTTATGTTAAATTGAATTGTTAGAAATAGAACTCTTACTATTTAACTGTGTGTAAACAAATGACTAGTGTTTAATTGAATTGTTAGTGATACATACCAATATCTGGAACAATATGAGCTAACAAATGAGTAATGTTGATTAGAAGCATTAGTTTGGTTTCTTTGTTTAATGGCATATAAACCTTTGCAGGTTATTTAATGCCAAAGCTATTCTCCTAGAAGAACAGTAGAGGTACTATTTAACCCATAGCTGGGAGGATAAGGGGGTTCATACCTTTCCCAATGGTATTTGCCTGAAAGTGAACGTAATAGAGCGACTGGAGTACGAACTCGCGTACTACGATTCCGCAGTCCATCGCTCTAACCATTACACCACGAAGACACCCACTAGAAACATTAGTGCTGATTAGCAATACTATTTGTGTTAGCAATATTTGAAACCATTTTAGTGAGTACAAACAAATGATTTATTATGAATAGAACTATTCATGTTAGAATATTTGGAACCATTTAACCGTGTGCAAACAATAGTAATACTTGTGTGCAAACAAATTAGCTCTGACTCATTTAAGATTACCTACAAATTATTGACTTACAAATCATATGCATAACAATTTAACAGTATGCAAACAGATGAGGTCTGGCTCGTTTAAAAATGTTATCTACAGACTATGTGTTTACAAATCATATATATATATATATATATATATATATATATATATTATAACAGAGTTGGTTTTCACTAAATCACTTTGTGAGTATGTGTCGAACCAAGTGCAATATAATATGAAAAATGCTCAATATCTAGGATAGAGCTATTATATGATAATAATAAACAAATATATATTAGATATATGTATCTAATTCATGAAATTTAGACTGCGACCCTGGGTTTCATGGAGTTTTTTGCAAAACAACAATTATCAGGCAGTTAAGAAAATGAAATGAATTCGATTCATTTCATTTATTATATATATATATATATATATATATAAAGAGGATTTGGCCCTAAAGACCCTACAAGCAACAGCTAGTAACACCTTCTCAACTGTTTCTGTCAGAGATCTCGGTGCATAGAATACGGGTCTCCAGTCTTCACCTTGTTTCCAAAGAAATACTCTTCCTTAGTCAGAGCTTGATAACTCTGCTGATACATTTGGTCCGTCTATTAGGATTGAAGTGAGTCAATACTGGCGATGAATTCAGTTGTTTCTTCAGGGTCTTGGATGCTGTTTTCTGAAGCTTCTCCGAGACGAATCCTGTCTCTTTTCTAAGAAGGTCTCGGAGTGGTTGGGATTTGCTTGATTTTTTAGCAAATTTCCCAACATGATTTACCATGCCCAGTAAGCGTGGTAGTTCAGAAATGTTCTGTGGTTGGTGTAGATCCATGATAGCTTTTACTTTTTCCGGATCAATTTGGAGTCCTTCTTTGGAGATAATGTGTCTAAGTACCACTCTTAGTTTCGCTATTGCGTATACTTTCGGATTAATACCCTTGGGAAACGTATGAACCCCTATATACTCCCTCCAACTATAGGTTGAATTGTGTGGGACAATTCAACCTATAGCTTGTTCTTCAACAAGGATGTCTTTGGTATTAAATAACCCACGAAAGTTGACATGTGATTAAAAATATGTAAGAGATTTTTTCGAGCTAGTAAATTTCTTCGGTTAACAACAGCGTAAGATTTCATCATATATATATATATATATATATATATATCATGTCAAGCTGCTCGCTCAGATTTCCCCAACTCTCCCTTGCCATCCGTCTCTATCTGTCATCGCTTCCGGTAGGTCTTCCAGAATACATCCTGTGTCCATACAGAGCTGTTGTAGTTAAGTTCTGGTTAGTCGTCCTACTCTTGCGCGTCCGTGTGTGAAAGGTTTCAATTGGAGAATGTCGCTTATGAGCCCGTTCTTGCTCCTCCAGCAGTGTCCCGCATGTCTTGTTCGTCTAATTTGGATAGTCTTCGAGATGAGTGGTAGGTGGCCATATAGCTGCTGTTTATGGGGATGTTGCTTCCAGAATTTGTTTGATATAGCTCGTAGCATACTTGTGCAATTTCTGTCAAGCTTTTTCTCTATGCGTCTTGTCAGCGTCCAAGTGGTGCATCCATACAATAGTATGAACACCACCGCTGCTGGGAAAAATTGCGTTTTATTTTATCGGATAGGTCTGACTTCCATATGACCGATAACCAATCGATAGCTGACCATGCCTTCGCTAGTTGCAGTGTAATGGTTATCGTCGTAGGAAATGGACACAACGACACTAGTTCAAATCCTGGACGAGACTGATTGCATTTCACATAGCACTAATATCCTTGGGAAAGGTATGACTCCAATTATTCTCCCTCCACGTATGGGTAAATAGTAGGGCAGACTAGGTTCTTCAGCCTTGGTGAGGCGACTAGTCTAGGAGAAGGAAAACTCTGAATTCAAACTTGTTAAACTCCGCCAAAATATTGACCTTGTGTCATATCCTACCCGAGTGGAGGGGTTGGTATATATATATATATATATTGACTAGTTGATTCGTTTGGTTTCTTTGTTTAATGCCATATCAACCTTTCTGGATTATTTAATGCCAAAGCCATCCCTGTACTAATATTTAATCTATAGCTGAAGGGATAAGGGGGTTCATACCTTTTCCTAAGTGTATTAGTCCGAAAATGAACGTAATAGCGCGACAGGAGTTCGAACGCGTTTACTTCGAGGCAGCAATCCAGCACATTAGCCACTACGTCACAGACACTCACCGTTTTTCGACTATGACTGGATGTCAGCGCTCCGGTAATATCTTTATAAAATAACAAAAGAACAACAAAATATTTCTAGGAAAATACGTGACGCGATATAATTACAGTTCGATAACAATAGCGAGAAAAGGTGAATCGCTTCAGTTGAAAGAAATTGAACTTTATCTTTAAAGCAAGTATGAATCTGTTTGAGCTTGAGATTTGAGTTATCACAAGGGACAAACCTAGTTAGACTGGGATAGTTAAGCCACCGTTGGATACTGTACAGATAGATTAATTAATATATTCATATATAAAGCACACTATGACTTTTTACAATATAATTAGGTAGTAATAAATCCTAATGTTGTACAGTTCTTTAGAGCCCATCGGCCGGCCGATTTGCGTTGTATTGGCCTTACATTATGATCTACACTATATCTATATGCTTTGGTCTGGATGGGTTTTACGGCATATCAACCATTGAAGGTTATTTAATGCCAAATACTCTTTATACATATATATAATGTGCAAACGAATAGTTTGTAGATAACATTTTTAAACGAACCAAAACTCATTCGTTTGCATGCTCGTTAATCTTATTTTTAAATAATTTATTTGCACACAAGTATTACTGTTGTTTGCACACAGTTAAATATTTCCAAATATCCTAAAACGTATAGTTTTATTTAGTATTAATCATTCATTTAAATGTTTTCAAATATTTTCTTTCGGACATAAATAGTTTCATTTACACACAGTTGAATGGTTTCAAGCATCGCTATGTAACACGAACAATTCAATTTAAGCACATAGTTTAAAAGTTTCAAGCATTCTTAATTAACACTAATTATTCTATTCAATATTACTCATTCGGTATTCGGTATACTCATTTAAATTGTTCCAAGTATTGCTATGCATCATAAACAATTCAGTTAAACACCAGTCATTTGTTCTATTTCTAAAAATTCATTTTAAACCAAAGTCATTTGTTTGCACATGGTTTAAATGTCAAACAGTTCTATTTGACCCATTGATAGATCCCTATCAATTGCTACCACAAGAGTGGACCTCGGAGCAATAGCATTGAAGGAGTACTCCGCATTCCCCAATGCTCCAGGCTCACCATCAGATTATTTAATGTCATATCCAGAATACTCATTGGAGGTGGGGTCTTACCTCTTTGCTGAGATGCAGTCGGTGCATTTTACAGCACCACCCGAGTGGACTGATATTTATATGGGTCTTACACTACGATCGGTCGCCTCGTATCTCCCTTGGTGTAATGGCTAATGTCTCCATTCGCTCGAACTCTTTTCACTTTTGAATTATATCCCGGGAAATGTATGAAGCCTTTTATTCCCTCAGCTATAGATTAAATATCATCGTTGCTGTTCTTCTGCAATGATGGTTCTGCCATTAAATAACCCGTGAAGGCTGTCATTGAAATACAAAGAAACTAAGCCAATCTTCCAGCTTCAGCTCAGTTCGTCCTTCACTTCGTCTCTTCTCCGGTCACTTCGTCTTGATTTCAGGTTCAAATAAATAGCCACAGCAGCAATTGGAATACACCCCACTGAAGCCTGATTGTCACAGCAGGTGAATTTCAAAAATGACATCTGACTCTTTAGAAGAACGATATGCAATAAAATTCTGTTCTAAACTTGGAAAAAATAGCACAAAAACGTATGGAATGCTTAAGACTGCTTTTCAACCATCTTGCATGAATCGAGCATCAGTTTTTGAGTGGTATAAGAGATTCAAGGAAGGCAGGGGGTCTGTGAGGGATGATGAGAGGTGTGGGAGGAGTAAGGAAGTCAGAACACCAGAGTTGATTGGCCAAAGGGTTAGGGTTAGGGTTACTATGTTGAGGTTTTAAGGGAGTTCAGGAAGAGATTCCGTCGAAAGAGGCCAGCACTCTTCAAATCGAGTCAGTGGCATTTCCACCGGGACAATGTACCAGTCCACAACTCCATCCTTGTCACAGACTATTTGACCAAGATTGGCATCAAGACAGTTGCTCACCCTCCCTATAGCCCAGACCTTGCTCCCTGTGACTTTTGGTTATTTCCTAAGCTCAAAGGCTGTCGTTATGAGACAATTGAGGAGAGGAAAGAGGCTGTGACGAAGGTCATTGACACGCTCATACAAGAGGACTTCCATGGGGCCTTCCAAAAGTTGTTGGAACGGTCCAACAAGTGCATTGCAGCCGGAAGAGATTACTTCGAAGGGGACTAAAGTTTCATGTGTGCACTATCAATAAAAGTGCCCATACGGAAAAAGTCCGGAAACTTATCGTATGCAACTCGTAGTTGCAATAACAATATTTTCAGAGCGAATGTACTAATATGATTCAACATCCTTTTAGGGGGTGGTAAACCGATGGACTGTATAATCATAGTAAGCGAGTTCGAACTCCTGTCGCGCTATTAAGTTCACTTTCGAGCAAATACTCTTGGGAAAGTTATGAACCCCCTTATCCTCCCAGCTATGGGTTATATAGTACCACTACTATTCTTCTAGAAGGATGGATTTGGCATTAAATAACCTACAAAGGTTGATATGCCCTTAAATCAAAGAAACCAAACCAATCAACATCATTTTAGATGTTATTGACCTATAGAATGGATCCGAACAAGTATAACCGCTTCGAATGAGAGTGGACCTGGGAGAAATGGCAGTGAAGTGGTGTCTTTACACTCTCCAGAACTTTAAACATTGATATTGTAACTAAATACGAAACAAAGGATTATGATATGAAAATGTAAATTGTATACAAATTATTTGTACTAAGTAGAAATACTTGGAATCTTATGAGTGTTTGCAAACTTATTTGTATCAAATAGGAATACTTGAAACAATATATTGAGCAGACAAATTATTATTATTATCATTAATTGATTGATTGATTGATTTATACGGCATGTCAACCCATCTAGGGTTATTTTTTGTCTAGAAGTGAGTATATCGCGCTCATTGGGCGTTTATATTTACATTTTTGTTTCTTAAGAGAATTTTTTTTTTGCATACGGTCCAATCAAATGCAAATAATTTTTGAACAGATATATTTAATCCATAGGTAGAGCCCAAGCAAACCCTAACCCTAATCAGGACTGGAGTCTCACCGTTAGATGTAGTTTAGTTATTGTTATTGAATAGGAATAATTACTTGAAACCATATATTTATAGATAAATTATTAGTATTAGATAGGAATACTTGAAACCATATAACTGTGTGCGAATTATTTGCATTGAGAATAGTTATTTAAAACATCTGAAATGTCACCTTATTAGAAAAGAATGCAAAAATATAAGATTAAATATTCAAGTTAGGTTTACATGCTTCGTTTTATACTATATTAATGTTTAAATTTTTCATATAAAATATTTAAGTTCTAAGCCTAATCTTCCGCAAAATACCCATAAAGGACTTGGAAGAGAGAGTCGCCATGGCTAATGTGCTGGACTACGGCCTCGAAGTCGTAATTTAGTAAGCTTTCTGTCAAGATGCAGCCCAAGGTCCGAGGAATGGAACACCCCAATGAGATTCGAACTCACTCGTTAAGGTTTGCCAGTTAAGCTTGCTAACCATTACACCAACCGAGGCGACCAGATCGCGGCCTCGAAGTAAGTCAGTTTGAACTCCAGTCATACTATCATGTTCACTTTAGGACTAATACTCTTAGCGGGGGGGGTGTCCTCGTCGTGTAATGGTTAAAGCGATGGACTGCGGAATCGTAGTAAGCGAGTTCGTACTCCAGTCGCGATATTACGTTCACTTTCGGGCAAATACCCTTGGGAAAGGTATGAACCCCCTTATCCTCCCAGCTATGGGTTAAATAGTACAACAACTGTTCTTCTAGGAGAGTGGCTTTGGCATTAAATAACCTACAAAGGCTGATATGCCATTAAACAAAGAAACCAAACCAAATCAAACCAAACCAATACTCTTAGTAAAGGTATAAGCCCTCTTATCTTCCCAACTGTTCTTCTCCAAGAATGACTTTTGCATTAAATAATCCACGAAGGTTGGTATGCCATTAAAAGGAAAATTCTGACTATTCTCTCTCCAGCTGGGGATAAATTGTAAGGCAAATTGGACCTTTTAACATATAGATATGGCAACCTCTCTAGAAGAAGGAAAATACTAAATGCAAATCGGTTGTGGACCTGGAGAGGCATTGGTTCCACAGGGCTATTCCTGTCTAAGACACGCTAAATGAGTGGTACCCCTACGACCAAACCAGGATCCAGGACCAGAGTACTGTGTGTATCAAGATTTTTGTCTAAAAATTAAATCTTCAAAATTCGACATATACACGAGTCTATACGGTAATTTTTGTTAGTTATAAACAGAAAATAATCGTGATCTTGAAAGAAATAATAACTATGATATAGGAAGTAATACTCACCAAATCTGTTTAAAGTCTAGCCTTTGCATATATCACCTTGTACTGGCTTAGATTTATATTTGTGTAAAGATTTACGATCCCCGTTCAGCCAATAGGTAAACTTCGCGGGTTTCTTTCACCCCAAGCCAAGAGGGGCGTCTCAGTACGTGTACTGTATTGAAATTGTTCACAAGCTTAAAACCAACGCACGAAATAACATTATATCAGACATTTACTCTATTCACTGACCAAATTGTTTGGGCGGAGTGACGCTAAGATCAGAGAACGAAAGGAAAAAAAAAAAAAAAAAAAAGATTGATTGATAGAAAGAACTTAAAAAAATGAATAAAAAATAAAAATAAAAGAATGAAAAAACGAAGGACAAAAGCGAGAACAAGGAAAAGGAAGGAAGTCTGAATTATCTGGGCAAGAAAGAGGGAATAAATAAATAAATAAATAAAAGAAGGAATGACAATTAATTTTATCTAATAGACTAGGGTGTCTAATAGACTAGGGCGTCTAATAGACCAGGGGTAAATCGTAAAGCTAGTGCGGTTAGATCGCACGCCATTCAAAAAAGAAAACTTTTTTTTAGCTAATTCTCTTTCGGCTTATTTATGTTAGTCAGCCTTTTCTCATATGAACATTATTAAGTCCAAGTATTGTTCCACTATGAGGGATGATCATTTGGAAGCTAGCTACTAGCAGTTATTGTCCAGACAATGCAACCCTGGCTAATTCTGTTCAGTGAAAGTCATCATAGTAATGTAGTGACCACAGATATATTCAATTGTTTAGTTAGGTTTCTTTGTGTCAATGGCATATCAGTATCCGTTCGTTATTTAATTCCAAAACCTACTTTGTAGGAGAACAGCTTTGGCAACTTTAACCCATTACTTGGGTGGGTAGGGGCTTCATACATTTTCCAAGGTTATTAGTCCCTAGGTGAAAAGATGGAGGTGCCCGTGGTGTAATGGTTATCGTCGTATGAAATGGTCACGGCGACACGAGTTCAAATCCTGGACGAGACTGATTGCATTTCACATAGCACTAATACCCTTGGGAAAGGTATGAATCCAATTATTCTCCCTCCGGCTATGGGTAAATAGTAGGGTAGACTGGGTTCTTCAGCCTTGGTAAGGCAACTAGTCTAGGAGAAGGAAAACTCTGAATTCAAACCTGTTAAACTCCGCTTAAAAATTGACCTTGTGTCATATCCTGCCCGAATGGAGGGGTTGGGTAAATATGATTAGTCCCTAAGTGAACGTAATAGTGTTTAGTACTGTTCCACTATGCAAGATGATCATTTAGAAGCCTGCAGTTAATATCAGGACTATGCAACCCAGGCTGATTCCATTCAGTGCAAGTCATCCGAGTAAGGTAGTAACCATAAATGTATTCACTTGTATTGTGTTGTAAGGGCTCAGACAGCGACGTAAAGTACGCGTAAACATATATTGCAAATATAAAGACTCAGGTGCTACTTGATTGATGGAGAAAGCGGCCTGTTTGTTATCACTCAAAACTTTCTACATTCACCACGTTGAAAATGCGGTAAAAACAATAGCGAATGCAATGTTGACACAACAGAATGACATTCAGCTGAACTCCCGGGTACATAGACAGTTTTGGTGTAAAATAATTAAGATAATGATTTTTTTTATATTAATCATTTTTCGTTAATTATATTTTGTTATTAAGCTTGGTAAGGCTTTTAACTACTCTGTGTCTTTTAATTCAGGTTGCATAGTCAGATGGTGCACTCTTACGCCCGCGTGAAAAGGATGTGACAATCATCATCTGTCTAAAAAAAAAAAAAAACAGCAAAAAAAAAAAAAGCAAAAGCAAAAAGAAGCATTACTAAGATTTGGTACAGGGTTGCATGCAAAGGTCATATTGTAAGGATCGAACCTCCTACTCTTTCATTTTTTGACCTGCATCATACCTAGAAGGGGCGGGGCTCATCCCTTGGCTTAAAATGATTTTAATATACTGTGAGAAGTGTCAATGACTGACTGAGTGCTGATTTATTTGTTTATTTTTTCAGCTTCACATTCCTGTAAGAATGGATCGCAAGTGTAAGAATAATCTATTCTACTATAGGTTCTATCATATCTGCGGCAATGTGGTTCTTTTTAACCATCAAACAAAAATCACTTTCTGAAGAAGGTAAATCGCGATTACTTTGGAGTCAAATCAGGGGGTCCGGATAAGCCATTCGCTCTCTACGTTTGCTGGAAAACGTGTGGAGAACTTGAGGCATTAAAGGAATGGTAAAAAGAAGAGTATGCCATTTGCCATTCCAATAGTCTGGAGGGAATGAAAAGATCCCATTACAGACTGCTATTTCTGCATGATAAATCTAAAGGGAATAAATCGTAAGAACAAGCGCCATGTTCAATAACCCGATGTTTCTTCTTCTATAAGACCAATTCCTCATGGCCTATGTTGTATACTCATATGCTGATGCATGCATAAACATAACAACACAACAATAAAGACGAGCGACACAGTTCTTAGAAAAATATACCTCTCATTTTATTTGAAAGGGTTGTGTGTGAGAGGGAGTTGGAGACCGAACAGAACTGCAACATATTGACCCTCACTCTACTGGCTATAACCGCGTTTCTTTCCCGTTCTTCTGGGCTGCTCAACCGGGGGCCTGAGGGCCCAGCCTCTCTGGGACATGTTCCTCAATCCAGCATCTTATCTCTAACTCGTCTGATCCCCAACTGCAACTGCTCAATCGGGGGCCTGAGGGCCCATTTTCTGGGTGCTGGCTTTCTCTACCGCATCTTTACTCCAACTGGTCTGGTCTCCAAACTAACTGACTTCCTGTCTTTACCAAGTTATATAATAATTCAACGACCCCTTCTTCTTGTGGGCGTCACAATTGCACTCATTCAACCCATCCACGGTCAAGGTTATAATTCTGATATTCCTCGACCGGATGCACCTGTTATTTACATAGGTGCACTTCCTATTTTGACAGCCAGGCCGGGTCGTAGGTCAATATACAACACCTGGAAATATGGATTGTAGCTTTGATTCCGAACATAATTACATGACTGTTGTAGCTGGGAATGACGTATATAAGTCAGAAGAAGACGACCAACCAGTACCCTTGACACATGTAGAATTCAATGACCAGACATGTGACCTGAATCTTTCAAAGGAGTCTGCTCAGCTGCTGGGTTCACATATCAAAGAAAAACATCTGTTGGCATCAGGAACAACGTTCTACTGGTATGGAGACCATGAGAGAGAATTAAGACAGTTTTTCACGTTCCAGGATAAGTCATCATTGGTTTATTGCAATAACATTGCTGGATTGATCAAAATCAGTAGGCTTAGAGTACGATGTTACGGAATGGAGATTTTTTATTGACTCACCAAGCAGAAGTTTCAAAGCAGTTCTACATAATGGAAATAGGTTTTCATCTATCCCTATTGGGTATTCAGTACAAATGAAAAAAAAAACTCACAACGGCATGGATCATTTTCTGCCTTCTGTTAACTACCAGGAGCACAAATGGTTGATCAGTGGAGATCTTAAGGTGGTTGAACTGGTTGTAAGGCTCCAAGGTGGGTGCACAAAGTATTTTTGCTTTTTGTTTCTCAGGGACAGCCGGGTTGGCGACTAAGATTGTCAGACGAGAGTGGTCGTTAAGACAAGGGTTAAAACCTGTCCCGCTAAACGATCAGTCTCACCCTCTCGCTGAACTGAACAATATACTGCTTCCACCCTTACATATCAAGTTTGGAGTAATGAACAACTTCGTGAAGGTAATGGACAGGGAAGGCAGCGGATTTGCTTTCTTCCCGGTGAAGTTTCCACGGATAAGCATGGAAAAACTCAAGGCTGGTATATTTGGTATTTAAGAGAACTCATGAAGAACGAAGCACTGAGCAAAGCTGAATCGTCTACCTGGTTGTCACTGAAGTCAGTAGTTACAAACTTCATGGGAAACGACCGGAGTGCTGAATACGAGAAGGAAATTGTAGAACTACTGAGGAGTTTTCGCCAACTCGGGGTGCAAATGTCAGTCAAACTGCACTTTCTGCAGTTACATTTGAACTATTTTCCGTGGGGATTTGAGTGAAGAGTAGGATCAGTGCTTTCACCAAGACGTTCGCATTATGGAAGAGTGCTACAAAGGCTGGTGGGATGTAAAGTTTCTCGTTGACTTCTGCTGATGTTTGAAACGGGATGCGGTGGCTACAGAGCTCAGAAGGAAGTCGCTGAAAAGATCTGTCGTCCATAAATAGCTTCTTATGTGTATTTTTCAGTTTACTAGGGTAAAATGTGAGCGTTCTACAAATATACCAGCCCTAAATTTAGCATTATTTGTTTAATTCAACAAGAAAATAAATAATTATAATACTCTTCTATACATTTCAAGTAGAAGCGTGTATCTTAGAAAATTGATCTGATTAAAAAAAATGAGTATGATTTTTTGATTTAGGGTAAAAAACTGCCTTAAAATCAGCTATTATATATTCGACCTTGAAAAGATTGCAGGGTAGTAATATATATGGATAAATAGGATTTAGCATTAAATTACCCATGAGGGTTGATATGCCATAAAACAAAACCAAACTAAGCAAACTAAACTAATATGCCGACTGCACTGGTGATGAGGTTCTAGTTCTGAAACTCTAGAGAATATGGAGTCATCCCTTAATTGCCATCACTCCCAAGTCCACTGTGTCCCTTCAATGGGTCATTGACGAGTTTAAAAATGATTAGTTTAGGTTTCATTGTTTAGTGGCATATCACCCTTCAGGGGTTATTCAATGCAAAAACTGTCCCCTTAGGAAAACAGTAGTGGTACTTTTTAACTTATATTTCGAGAAGAGAGAGGTATAAGTTGTGACTGAGATAGATTTCGGTATCTTTAACCACCATAGATTATTTAATACCAAAGTTATCCTTGTAGAAGAACAATAATGGTGCTATTTAACCTATAACTGGGTGGAGAAGGGGGTTTATACTTATGGAGAGTAATAAAATGAAAATTAAAAAAATAGATTTAAAAATATAGCAGTTCCCATAAGCCTCTGAAAGAAGCGAAATCCGAGCATGCCTAAAAGACAAGACTAACTGGCACCAAAGAGAAATCTGTTCTCACTTCAGCCTTCACCGTAGTACTAAAAGGACCATCTTTCCCTCGGCCGCTAGCATATAGCGCACGTGTTCACTCAGTCTCGGACTTGGTGGCTGGTTGCTTCTCCAGTATCAGCAGCCTCTATTGAAAACATTTATTGGACACACCACAAACTTCAACATCATAAAACCACCGAAAATGACTCTTAATATATTTTAACACCTTGTGTGGGAGACGCGACTATATTTACTGGTTTCGGGAAGAATTCCCACGCCCATAGAATAGTCGTAAAACCCTGAAATAAAGTTTTGTATTGAAAAGTATTGTCTCTTTCCTTCTTTCCGTAATTCTCTTGCAGCCTTCCACAGACAAATAGCCAACAAGTTAAATAGGTTGGTTGGTTGGGTTGATGGCATATCAACCTTTGTAGGTTATTTAACCCCAAATCCATTTTATGCAAATAAACAGTTCTATTTCAAACAATTCAGTTTAGCATGAGTACACAGTTTAATTGTCAAAAACATTTCTATTTCAAGCTATTAAGTTTAGTCAAACAGTTCTAATTCAGCTAATTCAGTTTAGTATAAGTACAGATTTTGTTTACACACAGTTAAATGTCAAAACGGTTCTATATTAAACAATTCAGTTTAGTGTTAGTACAGTTTCAATGCCAAAAACAGTTTCATTTCGAGCAATTCAGTTTAGCATTAGCACGCAGTTAAAATGTAAGTACACAGTTTAATTGTCAAAAAACATTTCTATTTCAAGCTATTCAGTTTAGTCAAATAGTTCTAATTCAAACAATTCAGTTTAGCATAAGTATGCAGTTTAGTTCTATTTAACCCATAGATAGGGTCCCACCAGGTGCTACCATTCCGGGCCAGGGTGGACCTGGGAGTTATGGCAATGAAGGGGTACTCCGCATTCCCGAAAGCTCTTGCACACTGGAACTTCACCATCAGATTGTTTAGTGTCAAATCCAGATCTCTTTGGAGGGGGGTCTTACTACGCCGCAGAGGTGCAGTCGGTGTATTCTACAACCCCAGCCGACTGGGCAAAAAGTTAAATGGAGTAAGAAGAAAATCAAAAGAGTCAGATATTTAAACCCAAATTCAACGACCAACCACGAAGACCATTTACGAAACAAGAATAAATAACCCTAACAAATATCCTTACACCCCATATACCTTTAACAACGGTAAAAAAAATGTTTGTAATATGGAGGAATACTTGGAACCATATAACTTTGAGTAAACGAAAGGTTTTAATTCTTTAAAAATAGGAATAGATAATATCTGTTTGAAAAAATTTAGTATTGGATAGAGATGGTCGAATTATTATAGACAAATTAAAATAATTTGAAAAACGATTGTTATGGAACATTGAATATATAGTCATGATTATGATCAAACATTAACAAATGAATCAATTTTTGGCAATAAATAACCCATAAGGAGTTGATTTGTTGCTAAGCAAACAAACTGAACCAAACATCTATAGGGCAAAATACTCAGTTTGAAAGCTATTGATATTATTCTTATCGAATACCAATAACTTTCAAACTGATTATGGGCTACCTAATACCAATATTTGATACAAATATTTGTATCAAATATTGGTATAAAATAGCCCATAAGGAGTTATATTTGTCTCTGCCTCCCACCAGACAGGACTTGACACAAGGTCAATGACCCGAAGGTCGGCTTAAAGTGAGGATTTAGCGGAGGGGAAGGTCGGGCACGAGCCGAGGTTCGAACCCTGCTGGTCAATGCTGGTCATCGACCCACCAAGTGCAATATGGGCCTGATGAACTTAGCTGGTCTTGGACCCAAATCTGTATGCCTACAGCAAGCTCCAGTGCTATACAAAGAGGACAAAAGTGTCAATGTTGCAGGTCGCCCAACCGAAGGTGGCCCAACCGAAGACGGGGGCCTTTCGGCCTCGAATTTACCATTGATTTCGATACCTCATCCGGCACGAATGCCATGTAACACTATATAGGTTGCCCGCCAAGCAGACGATTCCTTTGTCTGTTTTGGCGCGAAACCAGACAAAGGGTTTTTGGACTTGAAATCTCGGCGTGGCCGGAAGAGGTAACGGGACGCGAGAAGAGAGTTGGTTTGAAAAGGAGCTGGCAGGCAGTTGGCGTGGAACCACGGACAGAGGCAGTTGGGACGGGACACGGCGAGAGGGGCAGTCGACTCCGGACACAGTAGCAGAGAAGATAGGGACCAGTGAAAGAAGATCGAGTCAAGATGTCTGCATTCCAGTAGCTTTGTGGAATTTTCGCTAGTAAACCATGCTAGCGTTAGTCCATATATGCTATCGGAAATGTAGTGTTGCATAACTCTCCTTCTGCTCTTGGTTAACCCCAAGTGTTTGTTTGTTTGTCCTCCTTTTCTCCCACTCCCTCGATCGTATTCTTGTAGCGGTAAAGAAATGTGCGTTACCCCCCTCGGAACCACTGGTTGATCACCGGCCGAGAAGTGAAATGGTTAGAAGAATGAGGCAACGTATGTGGGGGCGAGGGGGGTATCGTTACAGCCAGACAGCCCAGCTAAGGCCAGGTAAGTGTAAGTATAGCCCATAAGTAGTTGATATGCCATTAAATGAATCAACAAAACAAAACAAAAGCTATAAGTTTCCATCTATTGGTCCTTTATAACTATGTGCAAACATGTTTTATAAACAAATAAAAAAAGGACGATCAAAAAATGATTGTAATAGAACTTTGAAAATATGGTTATAATTATAATCAAACAAGTACAAATGAATTGAATTTTGGCATTAAATAATCCATAATTACTCTTACCATTGAATAACTCATAATAACCTATGCCATTAAATAACCTATATTAACCCATGACATATAATGCCATTAAAAGATAAACCAAACCAAACCTTGCTCTCTCATCTTCTCCATTACAATCAAATATTTACAACTGAAGAAAATTTCGGCAATAGATAGTCGATATACTGTAGAACAAATAAATCAAACCAATTATAAACTACATATATGGTTCTTAGATTTAGAAACAGTCACACTTTAACAGTAATTTGTAATTGTTACGGGTAACTTTATTCTTTAGCAGACAATTTAATGCTGGCAAAACCTATGTTAACCAGGTGTGGTCATGAATAAACTCGGAGACTTTAGCACATTCGTTTTCTGAGATTGTACTCAGGTTTGTTGTGTAAAAACTATTAAAAAAAGAATCCATTGTTCTAAGTGCAATATATTCTTTTTTTTCCCGCGGCTGGAATCTTTTTCGTGGGTGGCGTCACTAGACAAATATTTCGCTACGCATTTCAACCGGTAGATCGGCCTAGAGTGAAATAGCCGCCATCATCGGGAAATAGCCGCTACCGTCGGGAATTCACTGTAACAAAATCCCAGAGTTGCTGCTTTTGTTTTCCACGTTCACTTTTGAAAACACCAAGTCAGGAAAACCTGCGTTTGATGCGGATTTTATATAACAATGGAATAAGGGAGAAAAAATAGTCGAAACGATTGTCTTGTTGGCGGGGCTTAGAATACGCAGACTGCATACCTTGAAAAGGGGTAAGGCCCTCTTCTGAAAAGGGTTAAACTGGCTATGATACTAAACTGCATCTGATGGCAAGACTTCAGTTCAGGAGATCTGAGGAGAGTAGAGTACCTTTTTTGTCATTACTCCCAGTTCCATTCTGACCCGGAGTGGTTGTACCAGTTAGGATCCTATCTATAAGTCAAATAGGACTAATGTCCTGAACTGCATCTGATGGTGAGGTTTCAGTTTTGGAGATTTATGGAGTACTCTTTCATTGTCATTACTCTCAGTTCCACTCTGACCCTGAGCGGTAGTACCACTTAGGGTTCTATCAATGTGTCAAATAGATATGTTTAAAAGTTGTCCGTATGAAAAAAAACCCAAACTCTCAAGAAACAACAGTACAAAAAAATGTGAAAATGTAAGTACAATGAACGTGCTTCCCTTACCTCTTGGCATAAAATTGCCCTTGGCGAGTTGACAATTCTTTAAAACCAATCAATCAATCTGTCAATCAAACGATTTCAAATCCAATTCGCAGACGATGCGTTAGACATGCAGTGTGCATGTATTTTACTCAACTTTTTCGACACGAGTTGGATGAGACACAAGTTCAGTTTTTAAGAGGTAAAGTTGGTTTCACCGAAGTGTTTTCCTTCCGAAGTGTTCAACAGCTTCCCGAAAGAACTCAGTTCACCCAATTATTTACTCATAGCTTATAATTCGTACATCACTATATGGTTTTAGATAACTTAAAACAAAAACCCTTTGCCAACAATTATAGCATCAAGTAACTATTAGTAATACAAATAATTTGGACACAGTTATATGTTTTCAAGTATTGCAATCAAATAATGATAATTTTCAAATTGGTTTATTTGATCCATAGATGGGCCCCTAACGAGTACTATCACTTTGGATCAGAGTGGACTTGAGAGTAATGGAAATAAATGAGTACTCCTCACTCCCCAGTTTCCAGGACTGGAGCCTCACTATCTGATGCAGAATACTCCTTTGTGATAATTCCTTCCAGGCAACAATCTCGAAATATCAAGAAGTTAACTGAAGTGCTCGTAGACGCTGAGGAAGAGGTCAAGACTTAGGTCGTAGCAAATTATTTTATGTTTTTTATTGTCAATTAAAAAAATTCCCCCATATGGTTATTGTAACAATAAAAAGAAATCCCTATCACAGAAAAGTTGTTTACTCCATTAAATTTAATAAGTCTCCTAATTAAGATAGTGCCATGTCCTAATTAAATGGAAAACTTCTTATAGACTCGTTTATATACTCCAGTAGCAATATCTCATGCTGGTTGGTTGGTTGGTTTTATGGCATATCAACCTTTGTAGGTTATTTAACGCCAAATCCATTTTTATGCAAATAGTCGGTTCCATTTCAAACAATTCAGTTTAGCAAGAGTACACAGTTTAATTGTCAAAAACGTTTCTATTTCAAGTTATTCAGTTTAGTCAAACAGTTCTAATTCAGCTAATTCAGTTTAGTATAAGTATAGATTTTGTTTACACACAGTTAAATGTCAGAACAGTTCTATATTAAACAATTCAGTTTAGTGTAAATAGTTATAATGTCAAAAATAGTTCCATTTCAAACAATTCAGTTTAGCATGAGCACGCAGTTTAAATGTAAGTACACAGTTCAATTGTCAAAACATTTCTATTTCAAGCTATTCAGTTTAGTCAAACAGTTCTAATTCAAACATTTCATTTTAGCATAAGTATGCAGTTTAGTTCTATTTAACCCATAGATAGAGCCCAATCAGGTGCTACCATTCCGGGCACGTGTGGATCTGGGAGCAATGGCAATGAAAGGGTGCTGTGCATTCCCCAAAGCTCCAGCATCACTGGAACCTCACCATCAGATTGTTTAGTGAGATATCCAGGACACTCATTGGGCGAGGGAGGGTCTTACCCCTCTGCAGAGGTGCAGTCAGTGTATTCTACAGTTCCATCCGACTGGGCAGGTAATATCTCATCTACTGAAAACGATGTCAACATATGCGAAGGTAAAAGCATCGGTTGATATTGACAGTTCATCAATCATGAGGAAGTCTAATCTCTGATGAAATAAAACGGGAAATTTTCTTAGCTGGAGCCGTGTCACTACTAATATATGATTGCACCTCTTGGGCTCTATCTACTTGGAGAAAAACTACATAGGAACTACATAAGGATCCTGCGTGCTGTCTTGAACGTATCATTGGAAAGAGTACCCTACAAAACAACTGTTGTACGAACACTTACCTCCCATCGCTCAAACTATTCAAGTAAGAGGAACAAATCTGCTGGACAAGTAAAGACGAACTTATAAGCGAAGTTCTCCTATGGACTCCTACACATAGACACACCAGAGTTGACCGATAAAGTTAATACTGCCGTTCATCGAATTTAGTAAAAAATGTGTATTCGTGATTCTTAATTTAAATGTGGGCACCTCTGGTGGTGTAATGGTAACTAGACTAGCAAACCTACACGAGTGAGTTCGTGTCTCATTGGGTGTTCCATTCATTTGGCCTTACGCCACATCGAAGCAAAAGAGCTTCGTAAATTTAATTAATTTAAATGTGTGATACTCATGTTGAGTCTGAGCGTCTCGGTTCGTGAGCAGGCTAGACTAGCAAACCTTCATGAATTATTTCGAGTCTCAGTGGGCGCTTCATTTCTCACGGCAAAAGAGCTTCGTAAATTACAACTACTCATCACGAGTCTAAATTTTAGTTCGTGAGCAGGAGTGAGGTAGCTCTGTGCAGATTGTTGACCCCCGATGTTTTGTTTTGTTTTGTTTCGTATTTTACGTTCAACTGGCGATTTTGGATTTCTAAACCAGGATATTAACTTTGTCGCTGATCCTTATTAATGGACACCTTTCTTCTAGTATTTGTCTTTTTAAAAAAAAATAAATCCAAAAGTCCGTATTTATAGAGCTGTATTAGTTTTTAATGCAAAAACATTATTTCCAGTGTAGCTTATCAATTTTTCGACGAACCGACTCATCTAACCGACTGCTTGATTTTCAAAATTCACGAATACATGGATCTATTTTATTTACATTTGGTCTTCCTGTCTAGAGATGATAGGTGTCCCCTATCATCTGTTCTCTAGTGCACGAACTTGACCCTTCGAATTTAACTTCTACTTCCGCTCAACGATTTTAACTCACTAAGAGACACCTCAACAATTCGTGACCTAACCATACTAAATAATGAAATAATAAGTAATTATTTCATAACACTGTTCAATCGAGTACAAATAATTTTTTAACAGATCTATTCGACCCATAGTTGTGGGGGCACTAACAGGTACTATCACTCTAGATTAGAGTGGATAAGAGAGTGATGATAATAAGAGGGTACTCATTAGAATGGGAGCCTCATCATCCGATGTAGTTCAGTGTCATGCCCAGGACCCCATATTAAGAGTGGTCTTATCCTTCTGCAAAGGATACAATCGGCGTGTTCTAAACCCTCTCCCCGAAAAGAGCATTAATAGATACTACCACCCTAGATCAGAGTGGACATTGGAGTGATGATAATAAGAGGGTACTCTTTAGAATGGGAGCGTCATCATCCGATGAAGTTTAGTGTCATGCCTCAGACTCCACATTAGGAGTGGTCTTATCCCTCTGCAAAGGATACAATCAGCGTATTCAAAACTACCCCCCCACACCGAAAGGGCGTCGAAAAGATGTTTAAATCAGAGGGTATTTTTTCGTTTGACAGATTCTCATCATAACGCAAACTGTGTTTGCTTCTGCCCTCAATGAACGTAGGAACCCAACCCAAGACTCGTTCTCAAGATTCATACGCCCATCTGTGAATGCCTTCAACCAGACTGACATCTGCTTCCTGTTTATTAACATATTTATTATAACAAGTTTACGGTGAATGCCCGTTGGATATGTCTTCTTTTTCCCTTTACGCTCATACACAAGGAATTTTCCTCTTCTGTTTAAATATTTCTCAATTTCCTCACGGATAAGAAATTTTAAACAAATTCAGACATAAATTACCAAATTTATTACTAAATATTAAAACAAAAATATTCAAAGCCCTATTGCAAATCAGCATTAAACGGGTGACGGTGTGTCGGGTATTACTGCAATCCACTCGGGATGTCTATTTGAGGTATTGGCTAATGTGCTGAACTGCGACATCGTAGTAAGCGAGTTCGAACTCCAGCCGCACTTTTACGTTCACTTTTGCAAAAGGTATGAACCCCTTTATCCCTTCAGCAATGGGTTAAATAGTGTTGTAGAGCAGAGAAAGGCAACAATGCTAATGTATAAAAATATGTTATGCTTCTTTTCTTTTCTTTTCTTTTCATTACTCAAAATGTACCGATGAATAGAGAGAAAGAGAGAGAGAGAGAGAGAGAGAGAGAGAGAGAGAGAGTCGGAGATTGCCGAGATGCACACACACACACACACACACACACACACACACACACACACACACACAGGGGTGATGGCGCAGTTCTTCTGTGAAACTTCTTTGCCTTTCTGATTCGTTCTGCCCGGGTCGAAATCTTCCAGGGTTTTGATAATTTTCTGGACGCCCACGCAAATCATCGTGGTCACAACTCTCACACTCACGTTGCACGGGGACACAGCTCATAGTATGCCACCCTCGCAATTTACGTTGCACTTCCGCTGGGGAACAACTTGCGTCCTGTTTACTTTAGGAGACAGGTACTCTTCCTGATATGTCCCCCCATACAGCTTATGCGGCATGTCAAAGGGATCTTTCAGTCTATAGCCATCAATAACAACGCTACTGTTCCACTAAAAAGATGGTTTTGGCATTAAATCACCCACAAAGGTTGATATACAAGTGAACAAAGAACCTCTAAGTAAAGTAAAATTGGCAACATTTGTCGAGGGTGACTCGAAGGCTCCCTTTTCAATAGCTACTTAAAGCGGCATCAAGTACTATTTTTTGAGTCTTTAGTATGACGAGACCTGGGATTGAACCCTGGTCCCCCGGACCATTGGCGAACACTCTACTCATTTGGCCAGATCCATTCAAAATTTTCGCCAGAATAACTCTCCAGATGACGCCAGAGTTAAATATATCGTGCATACATGTCATAAAATACGGTTACTATAATCATTCGTGTTTAACACGCACTTTTGTACAACACGCACTTTTGCATAACGCGCACTCCTAAATTTGGGCTAAGACATTCTAAAAAACGAAAAAAATGTATATAATACGCACTGACTTTTTAAAATTTGTGGCAGCTAAATTCAATATTTATTCAATTTTTTATCCCGTTCGTATTAACTTAAAATAAAAATTCATACAGTTTACCTATGTTTTAAAACGAAAAAGACATCGACACGCGGTTAACAAAGGCATGGACAGCTATCGATGAACTATCGGTCATATGGAAATCAGACCTGACCGATGAAATGAAACGTAGTTTCTTCCAAGCAGCGGTCGTGTTGGTACTGCTGTATGGATGCATCACTTGGACGCTAACAAACCGGCTGGAGGAGAAGAAGCTAGACAGCAATTACACAAGAATGTTGCGAGCAATATTAAACAAGTCCTGGCGGCAACACCCAATAAGCAACAACTATACGGCTACCTGCCTCCCATCACGAAAACTATCCAAGTTAGATGAACCAGGTACGCAGGACGAGCTCATAAGTGATGTACTCCTATGGACCCCCACATATGGCCGAGCAAAAGCAGGACGACCAGCTAGAACATACATACCTCAGCTATGTGAGGATACGGGATGTAGCCCTGAAGACCTGTCAGAGGCGATGACCGATACGGAGAAGTGGCGAGAGAGTGTCAGGGATATCCGTGCTAGCGGCACGATATGATGATGATGAAGAGAAAACGCACGGACATATTCACAAAAAATTGCTCCAAGCTTGTCGCAAAAACAGCTCAGACAAGAAACAAAATTATAAACAAACAACATTCCTGTGGATATTTCTATGTCGCGGGATAAAACAGAAATATTAATTGATACTTATCTCTGCCTTCCACCAGACAGGATTTGACACAAGGTCTTTTTTATAGTGGGGATTTTAGGGAAGAAGGACTGGACTATATTAATCATAGGCTCAATAGGTCAAAGATGAACCAGGTGACCCTTCTGGACATGGACTCACTGAGTGCAATATGGGTCCATAGTAGTATTTTTCTGGCACGTATGCCGGCTCATAGCTTGAACCAGACCCGGAGGTCTTGCGTTATACTGTACTTGTCAATGATTCTTCGCCTACCTGAAAGTGACCCGGTCGGAGCCGGAGGCCATTTGGCCTTGAATCTATCGTTGACTTGATACCCCGTCCGGCATGAATGCCAGATAGCCTTAGTTATACATTTGTTAGTTTGGATCATAGATATAATTCATATCCGGTGATACCGTATTGAATATGGTGATGCATATAGCTGGATAAAAAGGTAATATTTAGTTCTTGTGCATTATACGCTCAACTTAGGTTTCAAAATGGGGAAAAGGTGAGTACTATGCACAAATAATTCCGCTTATACGAGGATCATTATATAAGTTTCCAGATTTTTTCGTATGGACACTTTTATTGATAGTACTCAGATGAAGCTCTAGTCCCATTCGAAGTAATCTCCTCCGGCTGCGATGCACTTGTTTTACCGTTCCAACAACTTCTGGAAGGCCCCATGGAAGTCCTCTTGTATGAGCGTATCAATCACCTTCGTCACAGCCTTTTTCATCTCCTCAATTGTCTCATAACGACAGCCTCCTAGCTTAGGGAATAACCAAAAGTCACAGGGACCAAGGTCTGGACTATAAGGAGGCTGAGGAACTGTCTTGATGCCCATCTTGCTAAAATAGTTTGTGACAAGGATAGAGTTGTGGACTGGTGTATTGTCCTGGTGGAAATGCCACTGACCCGATTTGAAGAGTCCTAGCCTCTTCCGACGGAATCTCTTTCTGAACTCCCTTAAAACCTCAACATAGTAACCCTAACCGTTTGGCCAATCAACTCCGGTGTATTGACTTCCTTACTCCTCCCACACCTCTCATCATCCCTCACAGACTCCTTGCCTTCCTTGAATCTCTTATGCCACTCAAAAACTGATGCTCGATTCATGCAAGATGCTCCAAAAACAATCTGAAGCATTCCATACGTTTCTGTGGCATTTTTTTCAAGTTTAAAACAGAATTGTATTGCATATCGTTCTTCTAAAGTGTCCTCACGTTTACATTTTTGCAATTCACCAGCTGTGGCAAACAGGCTTTAGTAGGGTGTATTCGAATTCCTGCTGTAGCTGTTTATTTGAACCTGAAATCATAAAATTTGTCAGTCATTTCATAAGATGTATAGCAATAACATACTGAATTTTCAAGAGCCTACGACAATTTTAAATGCCTGTACAAAAAAGTCTGGAAACTTATTGAATGTACCACGTACAACGTAATTCATGCTGTTATTGATGTACCATTAGCCCTTAAGCTATTTAAGTCTGAAACAATAAGTTACTGTCTTTATAAAAGAACACAAACGAAAACAATCTCATTTTGTGTTTACCGATGAGACCAAGCTGAAGTCTCTCCTGACCTTGCTTTGGGGTGTTGAGTATAGGTGGGGGGTAGTAGTGTCCAGTTGAAAGAACGAAATCCCCCCCCAAAAGCAAATATATCTGTCTGTGCTAGTACGACAAGTGTCTTTTAACTAACAAGATATATGGCACTACAATATGACCCCGGAGAAAATTTATGTCAACCCAGCGATAGTGCCACATGTATTCAATATACCTTCCTCCCATTCTCCACTGGGGTGGCACAATTTGTCATTTTGTATAGAGGGTGGGGTCACTGGAGAGAAGGGTCAGGTTTCAAAATAAACGAAATAAAAATGAACAACTAAATAGATAAGACTATAGATTAAAATCTATCATATATATATATATATATATATATATATATATATATATATATATATATATATATTTGAGACTGTTACATATTCCTATTTTGTGTCAGATATATATATATATGTGTGTGTGTGTGTGTGTGTGCGTGCGTGTGTGTGTGTGTGTGATTGTATGTGTGGGATAACTAAAAAACAAAACTCAATCACTTAGAATCATGTAACTTTTTTCGCTGTTAGTCGAGAATCATGCGAAATGCACCACTTCAGACCGCAATTATATATATATATATATATATATATATATATATATATATATATATATATCAGTATTATAGCTAAGAGGAACCCTACTCTTAAACATAAAAATAAAATTGCATAAACATACATCAGAAGTGTACTTATTTTGGGACTGTTTTCCTATTTTGTGTCAGATTTTCAGAGTTGAAGAGTTTGGTAAAAAATAATTTCTAATGATGTTCGTTTTGGTCGTAGAATATTCTGCTGGAAATAATATCTGTGAACAAGAAGATATTTTCTTTTTATTAAAAAAAAGTTTGGTTGGGTTGCCGTTAGGCTATATATACTGCAATTATATAGGGTTATCGTATTTATATATAGCTGCTTACAAATAGGTGTAGGCTTATAGAGCACAGGACCGCAGTCATACTACATGAGGGATGGCACTGCAGTTTCAGAAGCAAGTAGTTTTTGTTATGGGTGAATTTTCTAGCCTCACATACACTGGTTTAGGGGTAATTTTTTTTCTCCTCCAAGACTAGTTGCCCTATTCGATAGGAGAAGTGAAACGCAAGAGACTCGTCCAGAATTTGAACTTGGTTCGCCGAATTCATTTTCTTCGACGATAAACCGTAACTCCGAAGCGTTCCTATTGAAGATATCTCGAAGGCTTAGTTTAGTCTGGTATTGAAACTCAAAAAAAGAGGTACCACAGTGAAACATGTAAATCTGATTTTTTAAACGGTTTTCTTTTCATCACATCAGATTTTATCTTTATTCAGATAGATCGATAGATAGATAGGTAGATTGACAAACTGATAATTTGAAAAACGGGCAGGTAAACCGATCTATCTATATGTCTATCTATCTAGCTAGCAAGCTAGCTAGCTAGCTAGCTAAATAGATAGATAGACATATTGATAGATAGAAATATTGATTGATAGAAAAACAGGTTGGTTGACAAATAGCCAGTCAACCAGCCAGATAAATAGAATCCCCCATATATATATATATATATATATATATATATATATATATATATATATATATATATACGAACACACACACACACACACACACACACACATATATATATATATATATATAGAGAGAGAGAGAGAGAGAGAGAATAGAGAAATTGATAGAAAACGGCAGGTAGGTAGAGAGTCAGCCATCAATCCAAGTAGAAAGATCAATAGATAGATATATCGATAGGAACAAGTATTAAAAACCACGATACTTCCACTCAACTAAAAAAAATAACTCGACTTGTCTGTTTATTTGTCCTTTCCAATGCAAACTGTTCCAGAAATGGGTGATCATTCTTCATTGAATTAAAATGTAAAAGTGAATCCTCCCCCTTTTACAAAATGTATAATAGTTTTTGTTTTCGAAAAATTAAAAAAATTGCGGTGAATTTGGAGGTCTTATTACTTTAAATCACACACACACACACACACACACACACACACACACACACACACACACACACACACACACACACACACACACAAAGAAAAAAAAAAAGAAAAGAAAAAATACAAGAAATTTTTTTCCCAGTGTAAAATTCTACCGATAGATAAATTGATAGATGGAAGATGAGTAGGTTGACAGATTGCCAGGCAGGCAGGCAGGCAGCCAGATAGATAGATAGATGGAAAGACGGGTGAGTAGGCAGATAGTCAGCCAGCCAGCCAGCCAGCTAGATAGATAGATAGAAAAAAGTTTAGGTAAGCAGACAGCGAGCCATACAGATAGATAACTTGATTGGTGGAAAAACGGGTAAGTAGCCAGCCATCTAGATAGATTGATGCAAAAACAGGTAGGTAAACTGGTAGCCAGCCATCCAATCAGATCGAAAGAGTGACACACAGAGAGATTGAGAGATGAGACAGATCGAGAAATTGATTGAAAAACAGGCAGGTAGATAGATAGTCTGTCAGCCAGAAACCAGACAGTTAGATAATGACACACAGATAGATATATAGATATATAATGAGAAGAGAAGAGAGAAATATTGATTGAAAAATGGGCAGGTATGGACCCTCACTTTCCCTAAGAAAGGTGACCTCGGAATCTCCAAGAACTACTGAGGCATAACTCTTACTTCTATAACGGCTAATGTTTAAAATGTTCTGCTTCTCAATCATATCTAACCAGAAATTGAGAAAATTCTTTGAAAAAATCAAAATGGTTTTCGGAGAAATCGATCCACAATATCGCAGATTCTAACAATCCGTTGAATCATCCTAGGAGTTCGTGCAAAAAACCTCGAGGAGACACATTTGTTTGTAGATTTCTCCAAGGCATTTGATTCCAGACCCGGAGGAAAGATGGAGCAAATACTTCTAGCTGATGGTTTC